>CM044957.1:12547656-12583396 GCA_024516035.1 Bactericera cockerelli
GTATATTAGTGTGCATCTATATAGGTACAATAAATTGCGCTTTGCCAGCCTCCGTGGCGTAACGGTTATAACTACTGCCCATAGTCCAGAGGTCTCGAGTTCGACTCCCGGTTGGGGCAGACTTTTCGAATTCTGTCCCCTCCAAAGTCGTGAGGCTGGCATTTCCGGCCCTACCCAGGCTTGGTGAGGTTAATGTGGGTAGCTGGTACGATTCCCAGAGAATGGAGGGTAAAACCCCCGTCCTGACTATCTATCTCAAATCAGGACATTAAAACCGAATAGAATCAACTCGTCACAATAGATCTAATTAGGTCGCATCAGTGTTAATTGTAAGGGTTTTAATGAAAACCCTGCAACCAGGTTAGTTAATAATAATAATAATTGCGCTTTCAAAGTGTACATTTTTCAAAGGAACAATATATGAGTTCTTCAGTTCTGAATTTTTTTATTGTGTTTCAGTAAAATAATTTCTTATCAAAAAATTAATTTCATTGGGCTTATATCGTAGGTGGTATATCAAGAGCACAAATGAAACCTTGATAAGAATTGTAAATATTAAAATAAAATTTCAATTTTGTTGTTTGTGTTACCGTGAATACCGTTAGTTAAGTCAGAGTTTTGAAGCTTATACCTACATAGTGATTAAATGGATAGAGCCAACAACTTTTTTAAAAATATAATTGATGAATGTCGCCTAATCGTATTACTCATAATGACTAAAACTTGTAATTTTCGTTGTTCATACAAACAGTAACCCTAATTTAAATATGTATGTGCTTGTCCGAATCCCAAAAGTGAGGATAAGTTTTCGGGTCCCGGCTGGGTTTCGAACTCGAAGCCTCTGGTTTACGAGACCGACGCTACTCCTTGACCACTGAGCAGCCGCGAGACTTGTTGAAAAGTCTATAATTTACGTGTCCTATATCATTTACATCACCCTGTAGTTTACGGTCGAATTGCTTTTACCTCAAGGGTTGCAAAGTTTAAAACTGACCTGTCTTCACAAGCATTTCAACAAAAATATTGTTGGTTCAATATTCGGTATTGGTCCTAATTGATTCCCAGAAAAAAGGGGGTGGTCAACAATGAAAAAAATGTTTATGTAAAGTAATTCATGACTTTGGTTATACAGGGTGTAGCAGTCAGATTAACCATCAGATACCCCCTATTTAGATAATTCAAAATAATTGTTTTAAGAGACTACCCCTAGTCAATTAATCAATGTTATCATGCAATTTTATTATATTATTAATAATAAGAGATCGACAAATACGAATAATTATTATCTAATATAATTATTAGATAATAATTATGTAAATAATATATAGGTAATTATTAATAATTATGTAAATGAATGCGCCGCAGACTCTAATTGTGACTAACATTTTCAATTTAATTATGCAAATACCTATGTATATCTGGTTTAGTGGTCTATCCACTAAACGTATATTTTTGCTCAGGAAAAATTTCTCGAAAATTAGTATTCTTAATTGGACCAGATAGAATTCCGCTTGATGCAGACTTTCAGAAAGATTGAATAAACTGTTCTGCCACCACATGGGTATAGTGCCAACACACGACACTGGTCACTCAACAGTAACAGTTAGCTAAAAATCTCAAAATCATTAGATTTGATCTAGAAAATGTATTTAGACTGATTTTTTTGTTGCTTACTGGGTTCTTAAAACAGTTAGGGTAGAGTAATCTAAACATGAGATATATAGTATCATACATAATGATTCCTATACTGTCATTCTTAAATTTACGTGTTCACGTACCCTTTTTCTGTGTTTCTATATATTATATTGCGAAATCACAGTGTCCCCGTATTCATAATACAATCACCCTGTATTTACTCAGGGACGCATTGCAGTCATCTCAAGGATTAGATACCTGGTACTTAGGTACTTACTCTGTGTAGTCCAAATATTTTTTCCGCCCGAATTTAACCTGTAGATAGCAATGGCTATTTTTAGAAATACCTGTAAGTGTAAAGGTTGACGAAGAGCTGAAAAGTCAACAAAAACGTCCACTTTGGTTCATTCCTCTTTAAAACTCAGACCCTCATTCACCACCACAGCTTTTGACGAAGAAGTAGGCGCGTAGCTCGGGGAGTGTTTCTGGGAGAACTCCAAAAATAGATAGGTATTAATTTTTTGTTGTTGTTCAAAAACCATAAAAAAAATCCTACCAAAAAGTACTATCATTCTGAAAATTCTTATACACCAACCCAGGCTGGGTAAGGTTAGCGTCACAAGGGTTGAACTTCGCTTAAAGTTTGCTTTATTTATGTTATGGTTATGACAAACGGAAAATGGTGTATTCAACGTGCCATGGACGTTGTATAACTAAAATAGACATATTATGTAAAAAAAATTCTGCCATTCAGAAAAATCCTTCTAGTATGACACAGGCTGGGTGAGGTTTACGTGGAAAATCCTCTTAACCTCACCTACCCTATGTTGAGCCGTGAAAAGCCTGCATCTCAAGAGTTTAAATTTGAATGGTCACCCTCTTCACTAGTGTATGTATGACTTTACTTGTGGTGAAGCACAAGGCCTCTTCACAATTTTTGTGGGTAGCGTAGAATTACTAAGAGCCTCCTGTACTTTTCGAATTCTATTACATTAATTTCTTTTTACTCTGGTAATGCCGCCACTAGTCGTTACTCATACAAGTAACTACTCATTTTTCCTCACGAGGTATGAGTGAACCCTGAACATCCAAGTACAGAGCAGAAAAATTACTGCGCCGCTGGGAATCGAACCCAGGTCACCATGCGTGTAATGCCTAGAGCGCTAACTCACTCTGCCACGGTGACTACCCCTCTTCACTAGTGTTTGCTTAACAGTCGTGACAGAACGGTAACTGAAGTATTCAACAAGTCTATCATATTGGCATAAATTAATTTTGTAAAAAGTACAAAGCTCTAACACCACAGTACTGTTTCTATGGCTTGGCTGTCGAAACACTAGAACCATTTTCTCGGCAGTTTAAGTCTTTGGTAGACGTGATTTCAGATACGTTACAACGCACATGTGATGATACCAGGGCCCCGGCCCTGGTAGCCATTCTTAAGCCAACGACTGTCATTAGCAGTCCAGCGTGGAAATGCCTCGAGCCTGGTAGGCACCAGGTGTCGGGAGAAGATGTTTGTTGTATGAAAATACACTTAAATAAATGAACCTATCGAAACTTAACTAAAATCAACTTAATCTCAATATATTTTGACTAAAATAATGTCACGTCGATGCGATGGCACGTTCAAATCACCAGTACTTTTCCAGTTATAAAGGTTGAGTTCTCACATTTGTGTTAATCACTTTCGTGATATAACAGATATTCAAACTCGCTTTACTAAATCCGCGCTGAAACCGGGACTTGAACCACCGACCTCCAGGTTACAAGTCCGCCGCTTTATCGATCAAGCTACAGAGGTCGGTCACTTATTAAAGTTAAGCAATATCTAGCGAGGCCAGGAGTTGGATTGATGACCATTCCTCTTCAAACGATCATGATGCTGGCTATTCCCGGCCCCACTCAAGTTGGGTGAGGTTAATGTGAGTAGCGCGTTTGTGAGTTTCGAGAAAATAGAGGGTGATATGACTATGCAGTTGGAAAGCGATGTTAAACCAAAATAAACAAATATTGTTATGTCAGAATCGATGGCATGTTGAAAATACCATTCGGTCATGGCTCACTGATGTTAGGCAACGCCCAGTGAGGTTAGGACTCAGATGAGAGACCAGTCCGGCTATTCCCTGGCCCACTCAGACTGTGTAATGTTCATATGAATAGCTACTTAATGAGTTTCAAGCGAATGGAGGGTAAAACCTCCGTCCCGATGTGACTAGTTCACCGCCTAAGCGTTTAACTGGATACTAAGCTTGGCTCAATAAAATAATATATCATTCAGTAAGCTTCTCATGAAATTACCTATACACAATACATGGGTATTTTTATGCACCATAAATAACTATGACAATAAGTTTGGATCGAACTCATTCTTAGCTGTATTTCTGAGAAATCCCTTTAATAATATAATTGTAAAGGGAGAAATTTTAAAATATTCCTGGTACGGCAACACTGAAACTATCTCCGAGACAATGAGTCATCTATTGCAAGGTAGAACATTGGAGATAACAGCGATGTGATTTTTACTCAGTTCTTCCTCTCCTTACTTGTCTGTCTCCATGCGTATGGGAAATATACGGCAATTTGTATTGGCTATAGTAGCTTAAGTAATTGAGCACAAAATTCGGGGTTTGAAGCACAAATTAGCACAAAATACAAGGATTAATTTGACATCAAAAAAGTATTACGAATCAAAAGTGGTGGTGCTGGGGAAATGGGTGTGGGGGAGGGGGGTCTCCGAAAAATAGCAATAGCGCCCTTATCGTTGAAGCACAAAATTCGGGGTTTGAAGCACAAAGAAGCACAAAATAAGCACAAATTAGCCATGTAAAAAAAACATTACGTTTCGAAAGTGGTGGTTCTACCGTTTCCCCAGCACCACCAAATTGAAATGGGCGTAGCGCCCTTATCGTTGAAGCACAAAATTCGGGGTTTGAAGCACAAAGAAGCACAAAATAAGCACAAATTAGCCATGTAAAAAAAACATTACGTTTCGAAAGTGGTGGTTCTGGTGGTTCCCCAGGGGCCCCCGAAGTGGAATGGGCGTAGCGCCCTTATCGTTGAAGCACAAAATTCGGGGTTTGAAGCACAAATTAGCACAAAATTCAAGGATTAATTTGACATCAAAAAAGTATTACGAATCAAAAGTGGTGGTGCTGGGGAAATGGGTGTGGGGGGAGGGGGGTCTCCGAAAAATCGCAATAGCGCCCTTATCGTTGAAGCACAAAATTCGGGGTTTGAAGCACAAAGAAGCACAAAATAAGCACAAATTAGCCATGTAAAAAAAAACATTACGTTTCGAAGTGGTGGTTCTACCGTTTCCCCAGCACCACCAAATTGAAATGGGCGTAGCGCCCTTATCGTTGAAGCACAAAATTCGGGGTTTGAAGCACAAAGAAGCACAAAATAAGCACAAATTAGCCATGTAAAAAAAACATTACGTTTCGAAAGTGGTGGTTCTACCGTTTCCCCAGCACCACCAAATTGAAATGGGCGTAGCGCCCTCATCGTTGAAGCACAAAATTCGGGGTTTGAAGCACAAAGAAGCACAAAATAAGCACAAATTAGCCATGTAAAAAAACATTACATTTTAAAGGTGGTGGTGCTGGCGAAATGGACCCGGGATCATGAGGGTGAGAGTGTTTTCTGGAATGAGGGCCAGGTTACACAAAATTCTCGAACCAAACTATCGAAAGTTTCTACTTCATTCTATCAAACACAGATTTCTACTTCATTTCTACTTCCCAGCTTGAAAAATAAGTTAAACAGATATTGCTAATAGCTAAATTATTTTTGATTCTACCAAAAAAAAAAACTTTATTTGTAAGCATAGATTGTCTCTTTCCTAACCTTCATCCTATACCAGGGGTCGAATCTGAAACCCTCTACTTGTCACGCTGACTTCATATCATCATAGGGTGGGAACCAAAACAAGAGCGCTGCAATGATCCTCTCATTTGAATGAGACATCTTGCTTTGAGGAACACATCACATCAGAATGCTGCATTGGCAGAGAGTGTCTCTTAAAGCTATTTTGCGTTCCCTAATGACTGCTTCTTCACATCCCTTGTTCTGATATTAAGGAGGGAATATCCGTCCCCTATTTCTCTCCTTCTTAGGAGGGAAAAAAGACTGCTCTTTATTATTATAAGTCGAAATATGATGGAAAGGTAGTTCCTTTTTTCCTCCCTTTCTCTCTCTCGCTTTTTCTCTCACTTTTACTCCTTTTTTTCTCTCTCTCTCTCTTCCTACCTTCCTCTCTGTCATTATCTCTCCTTCTCCTTGGTGTAGTGGGAGCGAGATAGTCTTCTAGTAAAGGAAAAAGAAGGGTACACATTTCCCAGTTGTTATCTCTCCTGTCTTTCTCCCCCACGTGACGTCTCTCTCTCTCTATCACACACTGAAAGGAGATGTATTTAACGTTCTGATGTCTGTATTTTATTTACGACTAACCTCTTTTTTAAATCATTATCTTCATACTTCATAGGGTATTGTTCTATGATAATGCTATCCATTACATAAATCAAGGAGATTCTGCTGACAATTTAAGAGCAAAATATCTCATATTGAACAGAAGGCATGATCTGATGGGTGCACTAGAATGCCTTTCTCATGGAGTGAACAAGAGTGCTCTTGATTTCTATGTATGCAGGTTTT
This sequence comes from Bactericera cockerelli, assembly GCA_024516035.1. Classification (NCBI taxonomy): domain Eukaryota; kingdom Metazoa; phylum Arthropoda; class Insecta; order Hemiptera; family Triozidae; genus Bactericera; species Bactericera cockerelli. The sequence goes on from CM044957.1 coordinate 12,553,948, forward strand.
GTCAGTCCATCGTGCGTGTAAATTCCATCTATTCTCTTCTCTTTTCTTCCCTCACCTTATTCCTTCTTCCCCTAAACTTTTAACTTATCCCTTCCTCCCTCTAAAATCCTCTTCTTTCTTTTTCTACTTCCCTCTCACTCGGTCTCTTTATCACTATCCTCCCTCCTCTCCATCTCTCTCTCTTAATTTCTCCTCTCCATCTCTCCTCAACTTTATCATGAGGTTTTCCATACGTCTCGTTTCGAGAATAATATGCTGATTGCATGCACAATATCATCGCGTATGCTTTGTGCATATGCTATTTTGGCATGCTATTGTGACGTCTGCAGGATTCATTCATTTAAAATAAGTTGTTTCTCTTATGAGGATGTGTGAATAAAATTTATGCTCTGATCTTCTCTGATGGCGTTGCAACGTTTGCTTACACAAATAGAATTGTTCATTTTTCTGTATTGCAAAAAGCAGAAGTTTCTACTTCAATGAAAGTTAAAACATATTGATAATAAGAGAGAGAAAGAAAGTAAAATTTACTCACAAACAACTAAGTATTAAAGGTATCTACATAATTTTATTAAATATAAATTTAGATTTAAATGGGTTAATATTTGGTACATAATTATATGTGTATCAAATTTATAAATGAAAATGCATTTAATGATAATAAACACTTATTTATGCTAGGTCTAGAGAGAGAGTTCTATTATTTCAGTACTCTACTAAATAGTTTCGTGCATATATTATGTAAGATTATATTTTATAGTTCTGGCATTTTTTGGTGTTTATGGAGGACAATATGTTATTACTTTTAAATGAGCAGGACCAGGATTCTGGGGTGAATATTAAATTTGTCCTGGCGAGGATGCTTGCACTTTTCACTCGCAGACTTGAGACATCACTCTCGTTAAGAGGATCATTAGTCTCCATGCTGCAGCACTCCATCGCGCTGTCTATGCCATGAATATTCCAAGAAGGTTTACCTCCCTACCTCTTACCCTCCGCTCACTCGCAGCATTTCCTCTCAACCTCCAGGAGGAAAAGTCACGTCATGTCCTTTAGTCTTCTCATATTATTTTGAGTACATTGTGTAAGCCCGGCAGGGTCAAAGGTCAAATAAAAGTCCACACAGGAAGGACCAATGGCACTAAACGAAGTTATACGAAGGAAATTCAGTGGTCTGCCGCTTGCTTACCATGTGTAGTAAAATCCAGGGATTGTAAAAAGGGACCGAGCAGATTGTAGAGCATTAACTTTGTCCTCGGACATTACAAACTTGCTCCTTGCATAAGGGGGAATTTCTTGAGTTTTATTTCAGATCATTAAATAATAACCCAGAAGTTGCATAAATTATCTACAAATATGTACTTGTAGGACATATTTTTTCGGTAGGTCTACTGTAACTTTTTTTACCACCCTTGTGCTGGGTAACTGAAAAGGGAAACCTTCTGACATTTTTTTTTTTGTTTTAATTTTTCAATCTCATGTTCAATTGTGTCTGTTTTCTTCAAATTCAATTGTTGTATTGTGTCTGTTCTCACTTCTTGCCCATCAAGAGGTTGGTACGGGAAAAACAGAATAGGAACATAGTCTGCTGTGACTTGTTTTGTGGTTACAAATGTCCGTGAAATATTTTGAAAAATATTTTCGATCCATTTGTTAGCCCTTTTTAGTTCCAATCATGATTAAATGACCGTCCGAATATAATGTTTTTTTTTTATCATATTTGTGTTAATCATTTTCGTGATATCACAACTATACTCAGACTCGCTTTACTAAAGCTACGCTGAAACCGGGACTTGAACCACCGTCCTCTAGGTCAGCAGTCCGCCACCTACTAAGGTCGGTGTCCGAACATAATGTTAGCGCTACGTTGAATGAAAGCACCCGTATTTACAGTACATTACCAAGACAAAATTGTTCTATTTTCTGTTCATTATTCTATCAATTTTAGGAAGATTCTGAAAATTCCATCGTAGAGAGAATTTTGTTTAACCCTGTTGAATATCTATAAAAACAAAGTTCTCTAAATCTGTATGTAGAAGACAAAGAACATATAAAAGTTTATACTAGCTTCAATTCGAAACAAAATGTCCTAGCCATTACAGCACAGTTTTGCATGCGTCTGAACGTTCCAATGGGGTGGCTTTGAAAGTTGTATGTTGGTAAGTGGTGTCATGAAGCTTTTCTTTTCTATGTCTCATGTCTGTTTTATATCGTAGATCGTTCGAAACCAGGGTTTTTTCTACCTCCACAGTCGCCAGAAGCCCTGTTAAACTCACCTTAGTGATTTAATCACTATAAGTTTTAATAGGGTCCTGAGTGCATTAGCAAATTAGCATGTGTTGCTACAAAAGAAGGCATATTTGTATGTAATATGAATATAGTGGAGAAGATTTTATCTAAAATATTAGTACATACAGAGTTACATATGTACGTAGGTAGATCAATAAGTACCCGTGTTTGGGGACATGTTACATCATTGGTGAAACTTGTTGATACTTGTTGATGGAACGACATCTCAAATGACCACATCCAAAGTTTGAAACTGATTACTCTCTTAGTTTTCATTTATCGGTCACTTGAAGTTGTTGTGTTGCGTATAGTTGAGTGATATGGAAAAAGAACAGTACCGAGCAGTTATTTGATTCCTTTTTTTGGACGGGAAAAGATGTGATGAGATAAAATTAAAGTTAGATGCTGTGTACGGGAGCTCTTCACCTTCTATGACCACTGTTCTCTTTTGGTTTGATGAATTTAAACGAGGGCGCACAAGCATTTTTGACGAGGACCGCCCAGGACGCCCAGAAGACGTGTGTACCGAGGAAGTCGTGGAAAAAGTGCATGATATGATTCTCAAAGATCGCCGAACAAAAGTGCGTGAAGTAGCTGAGAGTGTGGGCATTTCATATGGAACTGTTTTTAAAATCCTTCATGATAAGCTGGGCATGAGAAAACTATCGGCGCGATGGGTGCCGCGATTGCTCACAATTGACAACAAACGAATTCGGCTGAATTGTTCAAAGGCTAGTTTAGAACTCTTCAATCGCAATCCAGATGATTTTTTGCGTCGAGTTGTGACCGTTGATGAAACCTGGATACATCACTATACCCCAGAAACCAAACAGCAGTCAAAAGAATGGACTTTGGTTGGAGAATCTGCCCCAAAGAAGGCGAAATCGGTCCAATCGGCCGGAAAAGTCATGGCTACCGTTTTTTGGGATGCAAAGGGAATTATTCTTATTGACTTCTCTTGGAAAAAGGAAAAACAACAACTGCTGCATATTATAGTGAGTTATTGACACGATTTGATGCAAAATTGAAGGAGACACGCCCCCATTTGGCGAGAAAGAAAGTCTTGTTTCACCATGACAATGCACCAGCTCACTCATCTGGAATTGTTGCTGCTAAAATCCATCAACTTGGATACGAATTATTGCCACACCCACCTTACTCACCTGATCTAGCCCCCTGCGATTATTTTTTGTTTCCTAACTTGAAAGTTTGGCTCGGTGGAAAGAGGTTCAGCTCAAATGATGACGTGATAAGCCAGACAAAGGGCTATTTTGAGGAGTTCGAAGGGAGCTACTTTTTGGAAGGGCTAAAAAAGTGGCAGGATCGCTGGAAGAAGTGTGTAGCCTTGAAAGGAGACTACGTCGAAAAATAGAACCCAAAAATGTAAGTATCTCGCACTCTTTTTTCAAACACGGGTACTTCTTGATCCGCCCTCGTATAACATTTAGAGTAAACTTCTAAGATCCAAGACAATATGAAATCTTCTCTACAAACCAACGGACATGAGAAAACCTATACGCCCTAAATAGTAGTTTTCTTCTAGTAAAGTTTCCTGTAACTAGGCGCTGCTGGTGTTTAAACACAAACTTTGCACAACAATATCGACAGTCAGGGTGTGCTTCCTCTCATACAAATGCCAATGATAAAAACTTTCATATTTTAATTACGATGGTTAATTGTTTAAAAAAAAAGGTAAATGTGCCCCGGAACCGCTTTCGCATTAACTTCAGGGCACATTACCTTTACATCCATGCCATTCCCGAAACGGAAAATTTCGGACAGAAATTTCCGCTCCGGCCGGGATTCGAACCCGCAACCTCCGGGTCAGTAATGCTCTTAACCACTAAGCCACGGAAGTCGGCTTGGTTGGTTAATAGTACCTATCCAATATTCGATATCGACAGTATTGTGTTCTTATTTTTGTTCCTATTTAAAAAAAAAAAAAAAAAAAAAAAAAAAAAAACATACATTTCTGGACCTGTTTCAACCTCCTAAGAGAACAACTTGGATTTTCTCTCTGTCTTTTAATTTTCATTCATTTGAAGGCGCAAATTGATTGTTAATTTGCTAAACAAATCGATCCACATGAGATTCTAGCATGTAGTTTTGGTTAAAACATGCACTATTTTGTTTTTATTTATGTTTCAGATTATTTGTAAAGTTATTTTAGGCTTAAATTATTCATTTTTAGTAACCTCTGGTCCCTACGCCCTTATCAAAATATACGAGTATTTATAATATTTTAATTTTACTGATGTCCAGTACATATTGGCATTGTTGAAATGAAATAATACAAAAATACATATCTTTCGGAAAAGAGAATTGGGAAAGAACTTTCTCTATATCTGAATTTCTTTCTTTTTTTCTCTCTCAACAGAAAGAAACAATTTAATGAATTTCAAGTTCTCTCTTAATTTCCTTCCAACTTAATTGTTTTATTTTCCGTTCGCTTTTACTTCCGAGAATATCCCGTATTGTTACATATCAGCAGTATTGTTACACATCAGCAGTATTGTTACATATCAGGAGTATTGTTACATATCAGCAGTATTGGGCTCAAATTTTTGATCCAAGTCCTCTTCCATTTTGCTCCGATTTCAAACTTTTTATATTTCTGTACATGTCGTAACTCACAACCTCCTGAGCATCTTTGGTTTTTGGTTTTTGTCTGTCTTTCAACTGTCTTTTACAAAAATATTTATTACATTTAGCATCTACTCGTTTCTTTCAATTCTTCCTATACCTCACAGGTATTAATAGAAAGTAAACTTCTACTACATCAAACAAATTTGAGGAAACTCAGTTAACTCAGCAAAAGGTGGTGATTTAGTAGAAAATCTCATAAATTTTCGATAGTAGAAAGTCGTCGAGTTTTCAATACCAAATGTAGGTGAGCTATTCACGAGGAAGTAATGTGTGTGTCCATCATTGGCAACGTTTTTGTTATGTTTCAAACAACATTAATTATCAGAGTTGCCGACTTCTAAATTGTAGCTACATTCCCATTCATTTGCACTCAACAATTTATTCCCAATGAGAAGGGTTCCAATTCCAATAACGTCTAAAATGTCTAAATAAATAATAAACTTTATTTATGCTGCCCGAAGAGGGCTTGAAAATTATCTTAATTTAGCAGATTTAAAAAAAAACATGGATACACGAGTAATAATCATGATTTTAAATTTACAAGGCCAATAGTAAAAGTTCAGTCTGCCAGCGTCGATGGCGCGTTGAATGCACCGGTTCTCGTAGGATCACCGAAGTTAAGCAACGTCCAGCGAGCGAGGCCAAGAATTCGTGATGCCAGGTTGGATGAGGTTATTGTGGGTAGAAGGTTTGTGAGTTTCCTGCATGCGAATGGAGCATAACACCCCCGTCGCGATATGACCATGCAGTTGAAAGCGACGTTAAACCTACAACAACAAAAAAAGGTTCAGTAGATTCGTAAAATATAACCGGTATTACAGATCCAACAAGATATTTTCGATCAAAGTACTACTAGTAAATCATTTTCTCACGTGTACAATTAATTAAACGAACAGAGGAATCGAACCCGACGCTTCCGGTGCAAAACTGACATGACAAGCTATGGCGGTCGCTATCTCAAAGGCTCAAGTGACTCTTAGGGAAAATGTTTTGTTTTTTGATTTCTCGACTTAATCTTTACAATCTATACGCTACATACTTTTAACGAAGGAATTGAAGCCATCACCCCAGAGAAAAGAAACATCAGAAGACTTAGGCCTGGCACAGCCGGGTTTTATATCTTCGTAGCCTACTTTATAAACATGCACATGCTTAGGATTTGCTTGAGTTCCCAGTGGATTTCTTCCGTTCAGTGTTCAGGGAATAAAAAAAGCACGAGATTTTATTTGCGATTTAACGATAAAAAAAAATCTTAAAGCAGCGTCTAGTGCGTCTACTATTATTCTTGTTTTATTAAACTCGACGATTTTTTTTTTGTTGACGAATGGTCTTGACATACGAGACTAGTCTCGTATAATTATGAATGACCCGTCATCAAAAAGAATTTAAGAAACGATTGGAAATTTAATATTAAGGGAAAACTGTTTCTGAACCAGCCCAGGCTGGGTGAGGTTGATGTTGGTTGATGGTTTATGAATTTGTATTAAATGGAAGGCACATAAAACCCGTCTCGAATGACCTAAATGTTTCAAGAGACGTTGGCAAAAAAGCAAGGTCTAAAATAGTTTCAAGAACATTTTCCATCCTGAATAATTCGCGAGCGTGTGTTGGAAATATCGTTTTACATTAAATATTTGGCTTTTGATAGTTTACATTAGAGGAGAGGAGTGGTATAATATTGTGCGATCAATGCAGTAGCTCTCAAAGCGGTGGGTATGCCCCTACGCTTACAGACAAACTTACTGACAGACAGACACAAAACCAAAGTTGCTCACGAGGTGACGACAAGTCCAGACCTATAATAATATGTAATAGCTGACATTCATCGGAAATAATATCACACTTTTAAACAAACTTTAATCTTTCATTGAAATTTTCGTACACTTTATTTTTTTATTTTTCACCGTTGTTTACAACAGGTGTCTGTCAAACCTATACATATAATTTCTTTGCTTCTCTCTACACTTATGGTGGGTAAGTTTTTCGAAACGCTTCCCTAATGTACTCCGTCCCCCGGCCCCACCTTTGTTTTTTAGCCTTTGTTACTGTTTTCATTGACTAATTTATTTTTTTAATATACTAAAAATATTGTGTTACTCTACCTGGGTGATCGAAGGACAGAAAAGCATCGATTACCTGGGTGTTGCCTTTTAATTTTCAAACTGACATTAAAAAAAGAATTTTGAAGAGAATGCCGTTGAAATTAACTACCCTTGATCAAGTTTTGTTTCTTAAATTGTACTGTTGTGGTTGGAGCTCTTGGTGTGATCCCAAAATCTTTACACTCAAATCTATCACAAATACCTGGAATATATCAAGAGTCTGCCATCCAAGATGTCGTTTTGATGAGTACTGACCATATCCTAAGAAAAGTATTGAACTGAATCAGAAGATGCATTTTTAATCCTGAAGTCTCCAAACTTGGATTAAAAACGAGAAGATGATGATGTTCCAGAATTTGAATAAAATATATACCTATGATAGTAATAATAATACTAAAAATCTAAATTCTTCAAAAAAAATTATTGATGTTATTGCTGGTGCTGCCAAGTGCCAACGTCACATGCACTCTACCGCCATCATTATAATCATAACATTCATAACTTTCCTCCCAACTGACCTCTCTACAGAATTAATTCAGCTCCTGCACAGCGGGACGTCCCAAGCTCGGTAATCTCGGGCCGATATGAAAGCCCCCCTCTTCCAGCCTTAGCAGTCTAGGATTAACACCCCCACCCCTTATGTATATTGTATATATGTATACCCTTATGTATACTTGTATATACTTCATATATATTGTATACACAGGTCCTGCTGGGGCTCCATAATACTCGAGCTTTACACGTGCTTGTGTTAATCCCTTCCATGGGTGAGAAACAACTGGAACATTGTTCGCAGCGTCGCCACTGAAAACTATGCGTATTAAAGAAAATGCCAAGTCCTGATGGCAACCTTCTTTATGGGAAATGCAGCGAGCATATTAGGTTCTTTGCTATCAAGTATCAGTATGGATGAGGTGTTTTACTTGTAATCTGTACAAACCTTGAATCATCCTTAGAAGCAAAAAAGAAAAAAAAAAATGTTCAAAAATGTTAAAGTTTGTCAGTACTGTGTCTCACGACCAGCATCACAGTGATGTCAGTTTGTAGTAAATATATTTACTATTTCATTTTCTTCTAAATAAATAATTCATAAATAGAATTTTTCGGTTTTGATGCACCTTCTTCATTTACCTTGCTTATCACTTCTACTTGAACCTTGTCCATTTATAGAAGGTGGTGAAGATATGATAACTTTTCCGCCTGCACGCAGAAGTGCATAGTGAGAAAAAAAAATGTTTCCAACTTTTTCCAACACTTCAGCATGAACTTTTTGAACTAAAGAGCAGTTTACATGTAGTTCTTTTAATTTGATTTGGACTTGGGAGTTTCAAGAACAACGTTGGATGTTTGTGCCTTTGTCAAACTTTAATATTCAAATTTGAAACTTAAGTGCTGGACAGTGCATCCTATAAAATCCGCGGACTCCTACTCTCGCTTCTGAAGCTACAACACCATATTAAGTAGTTATCATATTTGTGGTAATCACTTTCATGATATCACAACAACTACTCAAACTCGTTTTCTTTAGTTATAAATTTATGTTTAAGGTTTTTTTTTCATGTAATAACGTTGAGCACATACATACTTTGTATGTATACTCAAAAAAATAAATTTATTATTATTATAAAACTATATACGTTGAATCCGGGACTTGAACCACCGACCTCCAGGTTACAAGTCCGCCGCCTTATCGATCAAGCTACTGGATCAGTAACACCATATTAAGTAAATCTGTTCTTTCACATGACTACAAATTGTTTTCCAGGCGTTGGAAAACGAGCTTTCTTCTGCAATATAACTTCACTCTGGTCGAGTAACAATGTGAATGTTTTGTTTATTTTGCAAATCAGAATTACCTCCTCGCGTCTCTCAGCTATGTTATGATGTTGATAATTCCATATTCGTGAAAGGTGCGAACTTTTAGCAGTGCTATTTGCACCCTAAAGCCTCATCATTCACGCTAACCTCCTGGTAAGCTCTAGGGCAGTCTAGGGCGACGGTTCAGATCCCTATGTAACAGAAGTCTATGATGGTGACTTGATGACAATATATTTTGTCTGATTTCTGTCAGTTCAAAATGCTCATATTGCTAGATCATTACCTAAAAAAAAAAAAAATTACAAGATCTCTGGAATAATTTCAAACGTTGCTAATGTTAAAAAAGGGATGAAAAATATACAATCAATGAAAATAATAGACTAATTGTAGGCTAAATAGACTAATTCAATTCATATGGAATGAAATTGATTTGATTTGATTGGTTTGATAAATTGGCACTTAACCTTGATCTGTGGAACACTGGACAATGGTATATAGTCCCCCGGAAATGTTCTATTTGTTACTCTCTCTTGGGATCAAATTAATTGTTAAAATAAAATTATGTAATGTTCAATGGAGTAGCTCTGTAAAGTCTACATTCCACAGAACGAATCTAAAGTCTTGAGACTTTAAATATTTATGTTTTTTGGCATAATGTGACTACCTGTCGATGTCGTGCGCTGGCAGTCTAAAATTCTAAATAAAGCACTACTTACTTACTATCTTAGTAGGCATCAGTTGAGAGAGGTCACGTATTTTTGTAGCTCCCGAATTTTCCAAGTTATTAATTAATTAAAGTACAGTTCAAAGTTAAAAAAGTGATTAATTAAGTGAATTAGTGTCCAAACTTTATTTTGTGCTAATCCAAGTTCAGTTTTTCTTCCTGCAACTGCCGTAAGTCGAAATTCAATAAGTCAACACAAATATCCACTGTCAAATACAAGATGGCTAAAATTGCCGTGTAAAGCTTTGGTTTGATAATCTCAGAAATTAGAGCAATTAAAATCTCAAAATATTAATGATATGCGCCTGCGCTAGATAAATTTACATCTGGTTCATCATCACTCTACTCTAAACAGACAAAAGAGAGCGTCACTGAAGTCATTGATAAGATCAAGGTCATACTTACTATCATTGATTACTTATCAATACTACACATTGGACACTGTCCCTTATCACGAGTGCAACATGTCACACACTCGATCTGTAGGTACGCACAAAGCTCTGGTATGAAACGCCGTGCTATTATGCAATGTGCTTAGTATTTATATGATTCTATAGTACCTATCCTATAGTTGTAGGGTGCTAGCAGATTTAACAATGAGTGATGATCAGGAACAGTTCGACATGAAATCATTATTTCAAGAAATTTCAAGCATCAAAGATATGCAGAAGAGCGCCATAGATAGTAATTCTGTTATAAATAAGAAGCTGGATACCATTCAGAATACTCTGTGTCCTATTCAAGAGGAGGTCGTGAGGCACACGAGAGAGATCAAATACTTAGATGTGGAAAAAAGACGGAAGAATGTAATTATCTTCGGTCTGCAACAAAATTCTGATGAAACCTATGATATGTTAGAGCATCAAATTATTGATCTAATTTCCAATACGTTTAAAATAAATAACTTTTCGATTTCTGAGCTTGATTTTATTAGGAGAATCAGAAGCCGTTCCGACAAAATGCCAAGACCTGTGCTGGTTGGCTTCACCACTCAAAGGCGCAAGATTGAGATCCTGAAGATGCGGCGGCACCTGAAAGGCACAAACATTTACATCAACGAGGACTGCTCGCCTGAGGTCATACAGCAGGAAAAAGCTCTACGTGGAGAGATGAACAGACTGCGGAAGGAGGGGAAGTATGCAGTTATTAGAACAGGTAAACTTATTGTCTTCGATAAGAACACATCTCAACCCGGTACTAGCAGAGAAAATGCTAATAAACGCGCTCACTCGGAGTCCCCAAATTCGGCACACACACACATCAAACGAGTCAATATGAATATCTCCAGTGGTTCTTCTCTGATTTCGGATTTCGAAAGTAACATGGAGGCTGAAGATATCACTCCTGAGGAGGTGCAGACATTAAACAGTGGTGAGGGTACAGGGGCAGGACCTAACAGTGTAATAGAGATACCATCTCAGTCAGTCCTAGCTCCAGCAAAGCTCACTGTTAACACTACAGTAGGTACCCCCCCTCCTCCTCGTTCACTATCGCAGCCTTGTATTGATAATTACCTCAATCAAGATAACTCAAGTAAAAAAAAACTAAACCCAGAGTGTTCTTACCTGGAGGATGCTCTGGAAATCACATGGTGGAATGTTAATGGAATGACTAAATTAATTGATGCATGTTCTCATGATTTCCCTAGTATTTTAAAATGGAAGGTTATTTGTATTTGTGAAACCTGGGCGCTAGATAAACCACACCTACCCCTTATAGTTTCTGACCATTACGAGTTAATTTACTCACCAGCTGTCAAAGACAAGCAGAGAGGGCGGGGAAGTGGTGGTCTACTTATTCTTATAAAAAAGGATTTGAATATCACATATTAAATATTTCAAATATGTGGATTTTTGTTAAGATTTCTTTTAACACAGACGTAACTGTCACCCTAGCTAATGTGTACATAAGTCCCAATTACTGTACCACAGAGTCAATAACACTTCTGAGATTGGCATTGGAGGATTATTGTGATGCAGAGACCATGGTGGGAGGAGACTTCAATGGAAGAATTGCAGATCGGAACTTTCTGGATGGGGAGTTGGCGGATGAATATGGTTTTTTATCTGAAAGATTATCTTTGGACCTGACAAGTAACAGGCGAGGGGAAATGCTGGTGGACTGCATGGAGGAATTCGGACTGATAGCGCTTAATGGTAGAACGGAGGGTGACATACCAGGTCAATACACATACATTAGTAAGGCTGGAAATAGTACAGTAGACTTGGTATGGTGTCATCTCGAGTTTTGTCAGCGAGTACTGCAGCTGCGGGTATCTGACTGCATCCTTACCTCGGATCATCTCCCGGTGACTGTCTGTCTTGATATTAAAGGTAATGACAACCCCATAAGTGATGCCGAGACTGCCGAAGAAGATAATTTAAAAGTAAAACGACACATATGGAAGGATGAAGAAGAAAAAATTGAACTGTTCTGCCAGGCCTTAAGCATTAAACTTCCGCCTTTAGATCCACGCTCTGTTTACTATGATCTAAAACAAAATATAGAAGAAGTGGTTGCTCAACTAGGATTGGTGCAAGAGATACGTGTTAAAAAGAAAACATTCAAGAAAAAACCTTGGTACACAGGTGAATGTTATAGGCTAAGGAATTTGTATAGAAATCACTTCAGAAGATGGAAACGGAAACATAAAGGAGAAGATATGGTTAACTTTATACAGTACAAAAAAGTGTACTTTCAAACCTGTACAATTCTTAAAAAAAAGCATGAAAAGATATTTAAAGAAAAGTTGTCAAATCTTAAAAATGCCGGGGAGTTCTGGAAAGCGGTAAAATTGTATAAACCAAAAAAAGAAAATAAATGCAGTACGATATCACTGCAAATATGGTGTGAACATTTAAAAAAATTATTCCCAGCACCCGAAGTTATTTACACGGAACTTGAATTCATGGACGTTATGAGGGCGGATATGGATCTGTGTTTTACTTTGGGAGAACTAGAGATGAGTATCAAAAGGATGAAAAATAATAAAAGTCCTGGCCCAGACCTTATTCTAAATGAGTATCTTAAGTGCTTGAATGAAGAATGGAAAAAAAGTCTACTCAGCTTTTTTAACTATTTATTTGATGGGGGAGAAGTCCCAGAAAATTTTACTCAATCCTACATGTTCATGTTATTTAAAAAAGGAGATCCTGCAAATCCACAAAATTTTAGGAGCATTGCCCTTCTAAATAATTTATTCAAATTGCTGACTCATATGATTTCTCAGAGAGTTCTTAGTTGGACTGAAAACAATAATCTTTTCATAGAAGCGCAAGCTGGTTTCAGGCCCGGCCGCGGTTGCACGGACAATATCTATAATTTGGCAAGTATTGTTAATTTACATTTGATCAAAAAACGAAAGCTATATGTAGCCTTTGTGGATTATAAATCCGCTTTCTCAGGGGTGAATCATGACCTTTTATTCGCAAAAATGTTCAGCTTTGGTATCTCAAGAAAAATTATATCGCTTCTCCGAAGACTCTACAAGCAAGCGGAAGTTAGAATTCGAGTCAACAACCAGCTAACACCGACCTCTAAAATTACTAAAGGTGTCTTAGAGGGTGATAGTATATCGCCTTTGAACTTCATTGTATTCATCAACGACTTAGAAGCATACTTGAGAAATCACGGAATGGAAGGTGTCTCTATTACAAGTTCAGTGGATATCATTATACTGCTCTACTGTGATGACCTAATCCTGCTAGCTTCCAGCAGGATAGACCTTCAGCGAAAACTTGACCTACTCTTCTCTTACTGTCAACTGAACAAAATGACTGTTAATGAGTCCAAATCAAAAGTGGTAGTTTTCAGACGTGGGGGAAGGTTGGCGGAAGCTGATGTGTTTTATTATGCGGGCCGACCGCTGGAAGTGAGTAGCGACTATACTTACTTGGGAGTCTCATTTTCATCTCATGGGGTGTTCCACAAAGCGTCACTGCAAGCACTTTCTAAAGGAAAAATAGCCGTGGCATGTGTAAAAAATATTCTCATTTCTTCTAAGTCGGACTCATTTGAAAGTAGAATAAAATTGTTTGACTCAATAGCAGGGGCGACTCTTCTGTACGGAGCGGAGGTGTGGGCGTGGCGGTACGTGGATGTTCTCGAGAAATGTCAGACCCAATTTCTCAAGGGTGTATACCTTTTACCCAATAATACACCAAACTACATGCTTAGAATAGAAATGGGGGTGGTTCATCTCTCATTCCAAGTATTCAAACGGATTCTTAACTGGTGGCTGAAATTATTACAAATGGATCCCAATAGATACCCGAATATTTGCTATCGACAACTGATGGTTCAAGATCTAAGGTCTAGCAACATACCAAAGTTCAACTGGGTGACACAATTAAAGCGGAAACTAGTTCAACTAGGGTATGGCGAAGTATGGGAAGCTCAAGACGCTACAGTACTGCGGGCAGGCATTCATGATATCCTGACTACCCTGTACACGGAGCTCATTGATAGCGACTGGTCAAGACTCATGAGTTCATCTTACAATACAATTATGAAAGATTTGAAGCCACCAGTTGCAATCACGGATATGGATGAAGATTTCACGTCATTATATTTGAAAGAATATTTGCCAATCAACCAGAGTAGGACAGTGGCCCAACTAAGACTGAGCGGTTCCATCATGAAGATTAACATAGGCAGAATATGGTACACTTGGGACACAGAACACATGTGTCTTGTGTGTAACCAGCAGGAACCAGAAAATTTGGCTCACTTTTTAATTTCTTGTCCTCAATATAGTGCTCTCAGAAATCAGTTCTTAGGTCTAAATACTAATAGCATAAGACAGGTTTTAGATATAAAAAATAAAAAACAGTTAAATTCTATTTGTAATTATGTAAGTGGAGCACTGAAAATTAGAGCATTCATTTTACAAGAATAAATCATTAGGTTATATCATTTATTTAGTTACCATCAATTTCACCATTGTAGATAATCCAGGAAGCAAGAAAATTATTATTATTATTCATTTTCTTTTAATTCTACTTAGAATTTGTTTAGCATGTATTTTTTCAGTTGAGTACTTATTAATTTTGTAGTTTTTAGTAGACATTTTTTAGTCAGGGTTGTTATTATTTTTATTTCTCTCAGTATTTAAGTAATTATTTATTTGTTTTGTATATTATTGTGCCAACCATTGTAACAAATTTTCTAAAAATTTAATACAAATATACATAAATTCTAAAAAATTCTAAATTCTACTTACTATCTTAGTTTTAAGATACAAGAAATTATACAAAAGTCAATTAATTGATGTGTATCAACATTTTTTAGTATCACAGCAAAGGTTGTACTTTATGGTAACTAGCTAAGCTACATAAAACTTTTCATCTCATAGACCATGCATATAAATATGATATGTATATGTAGTATGGATGTGTTTTGTAACATCAACTGTGGTTTTTTTGTAATACGAACCATTTTTCCTCTTCTTCATATTTGAACTTTTTTTGTTGAAATTATAAACAAAATAAAATGCGATCAAAACTCAACCCTTACCACACAATTGCTTTCATTTCTACTCTCCCTCTTGGACTATACAGGGTGTTGAAAAATACTCTTAGGGCTCTACAAGGTGTCCAAGAAATGCAGGTTCCGAGAGTTGAAGATTTTTGACGAAGATTTTCTTCTTTATGCTATTCTAAAAAAAAAAGTTGCTCAGGAGGTTTTGAAATGTCCACAAATATGAAAAAAATTGAAATCGGAGCAAAATAATATTTACTCATTTTACAAAAACGAACACAATACTTCCGATGTCTAATTTTAGAAATATCTCGGAAGTAATAATCTGAGAGTATAAGCTATATGCTGCTTTATTTTTAGGTAAAATCATATACGTCCTGCTGTTTTCACGGAAAGTTTCCTTCATAATATATATACCGTTATGTGAAAAGTAAAAAGCTCTAAACTATCTTTTGACATGGCATGAAACATTTTTCCCCCCCAAGTATTTTATTCACACCTCAATTTATCCATCAAAAATGATAGCTTTGTAAAATGTAGATAATGGATACGAACAAATATTAATATACATCTAGTGGCATCACCGTTTTCTATCTACATGCTATGAAAACCTTTGACAAAGTGACGAACAATGAATTTTTTATATACTTCAACAACTTATGATGTATGGTTGGCTGATAATAGTAATAATAAGTTTCAATTTTGGAATGATGTATCGATATTAATTTGATAACTAATTAGTTAGGTGCTGATACAAATTTGAAATGATGAGAAACATACATACATATTTGTGATACATAGAAATATTTTTTTATGAAAAAAGTTTACGATCACAAAGAAGATTACAATATTCAATAGATACTTTTCATAATTTTATGATTGATGCCTAGCAGTAAAAGCAAAATTATGTATTCACGAAAAAAGATATATAAACTGCAATTACATAATGCTACGTTTTTCCCTTTCTATGCAATTAACTTTTTACCGATTATTTTCCGATAATATAATACCGAAACCGAAATAAACGTTAATGATTTAGAAATCTACACCTCCACGCAAATTTATTGTCTACATAAATCAACAGTGGAGCAACGAGCAAGAAACTGTAGGTATCATGTACTAAGTCACCCTAGTGGAAAAATAGAGGACATTTTTAACTCACCTGATTTTCATTTTTTTTCTTTATCCGGGCACCACACAGATATTCACACCATAGTGCTAACCTCGTTCCAGTCATAGCATGATCGATATTTTGTTGTACATCAGTATAAGGGTTGGGTGGAAGAGATTGGCAATAACCCCGCCCTTTCGGTCCCTGACACTTCCTTCAGCACCTCAGCATTCTCTTGTGTACTTGAAATTTAGATACACGTACTAATTTTGTGTAGAATTTTTTTTTTTTTTTGTATAACTTTTTTTTAAATAACAAGTGATTCTATTTACTGGCTCGTAAAGTTTTATTGAAACAGGCTTTTCTTTTTACTATAATATTATGTACACATATTGAAAAATTAATGAAGCCAGCCTCAGAAGAACGTTGGATACACCAATTCTCGTGAAATCAATGAACTTAAGCTTCGCCCAGTGAGGTCAGGACTTGTTAGGTGACCGCTCGAATTCATACACTCGTGATACCTGCTATTCCTGGCCTCACTCAGAATGGGTGAGATTTATGTGGGTTTAGCTGCTTTTTGTGTTTAGCGAATGGAGGGTAAAACCCCCGTCTCAAATGATCTTAGCAAAAAGGACATCAATTTTTACATTTAAAATACGCCTGAATGTCTTTTTCCATCTTTAAAGATCCAATGTCAAATATTGACAATCCCTATTGAATGGAATGAGAACTATATTATAATTTCAGACGGGCGTGGCAGTTTCAACGCCTCATTCCCTTCTGTGTTCAGTCTCATGATATCAAACAGGGTGTCTCCGAAATCCTAATTAATATCTAATAGTAAGGTCATTTACTCTACTAAAATAAGTACAAATCCCCTCTAATCTATCTTTTAAAGTGGGGGCCATGGGTAGGTAGACAAATTGAATATAATTATCTAAAAAAAAACATTAAGATCTATTAATTTACAGGGAACCAAACTGGCGAATAGCGTTAACTAGATTATAAGACCCACCCTGAAGTCATGCCCCTGGTAGTTCCGGGGTGTTTTTCTCCTTTCATCCGAGCTCAGCGATGGCTCAAACACCATCGCGAGTGATCTTTCGGAGGGAGGTCCCCACCGAAAGAGAATTATTCGATCGGCAAAAAGAAAAAGATTATAATAAGACCCACGCTCTGACCACCACCAACACAATAAAGAACACACAAAGGCGGCGCTCTGTGAATCCAGGGATTCCAGAGGTCGCGGGTTCGAAGCCCAGCCGGGACATGACAAGTTATCCTCCCAATTGGGATTTTTACTACATAATAATACGTCTTGGGCTTACTGCTGGAATAATGGGATATAATAGTCCTAATCGGGCAGTATAAAGAAGGCGATATTATTATTATTATCCGTCTTAGTGGAAGTGCTTTCCAATATCCCCCGTATGCTGTCCAAAGTGATCAGATCACTACACCTCCAGGAGGCCGCTGTAGATTAGAACAGATATCGAATGACGTGAAATTTATACCTCAGGTAATAAAAACTGTTTGTGTAGGGGAGAGCTGGGAGGGGGAGGTCAAGTCCTCCTTCTCCACGTTGGGGTGAGGAATAGACGTATCCTTCCCACCAGGAGAAATCCTTATTGTATCTGCCCGATGGACGTAATCCTTATTTATTGATCCCTGGCGTCCGCAGGATCCCCAGTAGTTGTGGAGATGTGAGGAGCAGCGGATTTACGGTTATGTTGTTAAGTAGGGCCAGGGATGTTAACTTAACAGCATATGAATTATGCACCCTTTTTATTCCGTGTTGTAAATTCCCGAAATCTCGAATTTCTTCTAAAATGGTTATTATTATTTAACATTTTGTTGGTAAACTATATGATACATTCTGCAACATAGAACATGAAATAAAAAGAACACAGTAGAATATGTAGTAAGCCCAGGGGCGAGGTTAAAGCCTGTGGCTTTCTCTTCTCGAAATAAGAAAATAACTTGTTTAAGTTATTTTCTAAATCATGCTCTATTTCCCCTCTATATCTAATAGATCAGAGAGTTCAACGATGATATTAATTTATTTCACTGTGACAAAAATCGTCTTCCAAATAGCAAATGTCTAAGGGTTGGGTGGAAGAGATTGCCATAGGCAATAACCCCGCCCTTTAGTTATTACTTATGTTTTTATATATTTTCTATTCTTTTTCATTTTCATTGTATATATTGTTTCCATTTTTTACTTCCGAGAAATTTCTAATATTAGAAATCGGAAGTATTGTGTTCGTTTTTGTAAAAAAAAATATTTTTTTGCTCCGATTTCAATTTTTTTCAGATTTCTGGACGTTTCATAACCTCCTGAGCAAATTTGGTTTTGTGTCTGTCTGTCGGTCTGTCGTTCTGTCGGTCTGTCGGTCTGTTAAAACGATTCCTTGTAACGCGCAAATCTCGGAAACTACTCGACCGATTTTGATGAAATTTTGCACACATCTAGGAGACATTCTGTAGATGGTCCCATTTTAAATTCATCGAATTCGTACTAGCGGTTCTTGGTGAAAGAGCCCATGCGCCTGACCACTAACTTTTTACTTAAACGCTTATATCTCGTGAACGGTACACCCGATTTTAATGAAATTTTGTGTGTGTATGCATATAATTGTTTTACATAGGCTATTTATATATATTTTTTAATTAATTATAATTAGACTCTGATATTTAAGAAAATCCGAAATTTTGGACAAAAAAGTCAAAAAATAAGGACCACGACTTGCCGATACAGAAATTTTTGTGGAATCTAGAATGTAGAAAAAACGGTTTTCTACCATATAAAACAAATTTGAAGAAAATCGGTGCAGTCGTTTTGGAGATACAAGTAATTTAGTATAAAATCTCAAAATTGGCACGTGTTAACAATGTGAAACAATCACGAGGAAGTATAGAGTCCATATTACTTCCGAGAAATTTCTAATATTAGAAATCGGAAGTATTGTGTTCGTTTTTGTAAAAAAAAATATTTTTTTGCTCCGATTTCAATTTTTTTCAGATTTCTGGACGTTTCATAACCTCCTGAGCAAATTTGGTTTTGTGTCTGTCTGTCGGTCTGTCGGTCTGTTAAAACGATTCCTTGTAACGCGCAAATCTCGGAAACTACTCGACCGATTTTGATGAAATTTTGCACACATCTAGGAGACATTCTGTAGATGGTCCCATT
This sequence comes from Bactericera cockerelli, assembly GCA_024516035.1. NCBI lineage: Eukaryota > Metazoa > Arthropoda > Insecta > Hemiptera > Triozidae > Bactericera > Bactericera cockerelli. The sequence goes on from CM044957.1 coordinate 12,573,309, forward strand.
TTAAATTCATCGAATTCGTACTAGCGGTTCTTGGTGAAAGAGCCCATGCGCCTGACCACTAACTTTTTACTTAAACGCTTATATCTCGTGAACGGTACACCCGATTTTAATGAAATTTTGTGTGTGTATGCATATAATTGTTTTACATAGGCTATTTATATATATTTTTTTAATTATAATTATGGGCTCTTTCACCAAGAACCGCTAGTACGAATTCGATGAATTTAAAATGGGACCATCTACAGAATGTCTCCTAGATGTGTGCAAAATTTCATCAAAATCGGTCGAGTAGTTTCCGAGATTTGCGCGTTACAAGGAATCGTTTTAACAGACCGACAGACCGACAGAACGACAGACCGACAGACAGACACAAAACCAAATTTGCTCAGGAGGTTATGAAACGTCCAGAAATCTGAAAAAAATTGAAATCGGAGCAAAAAAATATTTTTTTTTACAAAAACGAACACAATACTTCCGATTTCTAATATTAGAAATTTCTCGGAAGTAAAAAATGGAAACAATATATACAATGAAAATGAAAAAGAATAGAAAATATATAAAAACATAAGTAATAACTAAAGGGCGGGGTTATTGCCTATGGCAATCTCTTCCACCCAACCCTTAGACATTTGCTATTTGGAAGACGATTTTTGTCACAGTGAATAAATTAATATCATCGTTGAACTCTCTGATCTATTAGATATAGAGGGGAAATAGAGCATGATTTAGAAAATAACTTAAACAAGTTATTTTCTTATTTCGAGAAGAGAAAGCCACAGGCTTTAACCTCGCCCCTGGGCTTACTACATATTCTACTGTGTTCTTTTTATTTCATGTTCTATGTTGCAGAATGTATCATATAGTTTACCAACAAAATGTTAAATAATAATAACCATTTTAGAAGAAATTCGAGATTTCGGGAATTTACAACACGGAATAAAAAGGGTGCATAATTCATATGCTGTTAAGTTAACATCCCTGGCCCTACTTAACAACATAACCGTAAATCCGCTGCTCCTCACATCTCCACAACTACTGGGGATCCTGCGGACGCCAGGGATCAATAAATAAGGATTACGTCCATCGGGCAGATACAATAAGGATTTCTCCTGGTGGGAAGGATACGTCTATTCCTCACCCCAACGTGGAGAAGGAGGACTTGACCTCCCCCTCCCAGCTCTCCCCTACACAAACAGTTTTTATTACCTGAGGTATAAATTTCACGTCATTCGATATCTGTTCTAATCTACAGCGGCCTCCTGGAGGTGTAGTGATCTGATCACTTTGGACAGCATACGGGGGATATTGGAAAGCACTTCCACTAAGACGGATAATAATAATAATATCGCCTTCTTTATACTGCCCGATTAGGACTATTATATCCCATTATTCCAGCAGTAAGCCCAAGACGTATTATTATGTAGTAAAAATCCCAATTGGGAGGATAACTTGTCATGTCCCGGCTGGGCTTCGAACCCGCGACCTCTGGAATCCCTGGATTCACAGAGCGCCGCCTTTGTGTGTTCTTTATTGTGTTGGTGGTGGTCAGAGCGTGGGTCTTATTATAATCTTTTTCTTTTTGCCGATCGAATAATTCTCTTTCGGTGGGGACCTCCCTCCGAAAGATCACTCGCGATGGTGTTTGAGCCATCGCTGAGCTCGGATGAAAGGAGAAAAACACCCCGGAACTACCAGGGGCATGACTTCAGGGTGGGTCTTATAATCTAGTTAACGCTATTCGCCAGTTTGGTTCCCTGTAAATTAATAGATCTTAATGTTTTTTTTAGATAATTATATTCAATTTGTCTACCTACCCATGGCCCCCACTTTAAAAGATAGATTAGAGGGGATTTGTACTTATTTTAGTAGAGTAAATGACCTTACTATTAGATATTAATTAGGATTTCGGAGACACCCTGTTTGATATCATGAGACTGAACACAGAAGGGAATGAGGCGTTGAAACTGCCACGCCCGTCTGAAATTATAATATAGTTCTCATTCCATTCAATAGGGATTGTCAATATTTGACATTGGATCTTTAAAGATGGAAAAAGACATTCAGGCGTATTTTAAATGTAAAAATTGATGTCCTTTTTGCTAAGATCATTTGAGACGGGGGTTTTACCCTCCATTCGCTAAACACAAAAAGCAGCTAAACCCACATAAATCTCACCCATTCTGAGTGAGGCCAGGAATAGCAGGTATCACGAGTGTATGAATTCGAGCGGTCACCTAACAAGTCCTGACCTCACTGGGCGAAGCTTAAGTTCATTGATTTCACGAGAATTGGTGTATCCAACGTTCTTCTGAGGCTGGCTTCATTAATTTTTCAATATGTGTACATAATATTATAGTAAAAAGAAAAGCCTGTTTCAATAAAACTTTACGAGCCAGTAAATAGAATCACTTGTTATTTAAAAAAAAGTTATACAAAAAAAAAAAAAATTCTACACAAAATTAGTACGTGTATCTAAATTTCAAGTACACAAGAGAATGCTGAGGTGCTGAAGGAAGTGTCAGGGACCGAAAGGGCGGGGTTATTGCCAATCTCTTCCACCCAACCCTTATACTGATGTACAACAAAATATCGATCATGCTATGACTGGAACGAGGTTAGCACTATGGTGTGAATATCTGTGTGGTGCCCGGATAAAGAAAAAAAATGAAAATCAGGTGAGTTAAAAATGTCCTCTATTTTTCCACTAGGGTGACTTAGTACATGATACCTACAGTTTCTTGCTCGTTGCTCCACTGTTGATTTATGTAGACAATAAATTTGCGTGGAGGTGTAGATTTCTAAATCATTAACGTTTATTTCGGTTTCGGTATTATATTATCGGAAAATAATCGGTAAAAAGTTAATTGCATAGAAAGGGAAAAACGTAGCATTATGTAATTGCAGTTTATATATCTTTTTTCGTGAATACATAATTTTGCTTTTACTGCTAGGCATCAATCATAAAATTATGAAAAGTATCTATTGAATATTGTAATCTTCTTTGTGATCGTAAACTTTTTTCATAAAAAAATATTTCTATGTATCACAAATATGTATGTATGTTTCTCATCATTTCAAATTTGTATCAGCACCTAACTAATTAGTTATCAAATTAATATCGATACATCATTCCAAAATTGAAACTTATTATTACTATTATCAGCCAACCATACATCATAAGTTGTTGAAGTATATAAAAAATTCATTGTTCGTCACTTTGTCAAAGGTTTTCATAGCATGTAGATAGAAAACGGTGATGCCACTAGATGTATATTAATATTTGTTCGTATCCATTATCTACATTTTACAAAGCTATCATTTTTGATGGATAAATTGAGGTGTGAATAAAATACTTGGGGGGGAAAAATGTTTCATGCCATGTCAAGAAGATAGTTTAGAGCTTTTTACTTTTCACATAACGGTATATATATTATGAAGGAAACTTTCCGTGAAAACAGCAGGACGTATATGATTTTACCTAAAAATAAAGCAGCATATAGCTTATACTCTCAGATTATTACTTCCGAGATATTTCTAAAATTAGACATCGGAAGTATTGTGTTCGTTTTTGTAAAATGAGTAAATATTATTTTGCTCCGATTTCAATTTTTTTCATATTTGTGGACATTTCAAAACCTCCTGAGCAACTTTTTTTTTTAGAATAGCATAAAGAAGAAAATCTTCGTCAAAAATCTTCAACTCTCGGAACCTGCATTTCTTGGACACCTTGTAGAGCCCTAAGAGTATTTTTCAACACCCTGTATAGTCCAAGAGGGAGAGTAGAAATGAAAGCAATTGTGTGGTAAGGGTTGAGTTTTGATCGCATTTTATTTTGTTTATAATTTCAACAAAAAAAGTTCAAATATGAAGAAGAGGAAAAATGGTTCGTATTACAAAAAAACCACAGTTGATGTTACAAAACACATCCATACTACATATACATATCATATTTATATGCATGGTCTATGAGATGAAAAGTTTTATGTAGCTTAGCTAGTTACCATAAAGTACAACCTTTGCTGTGATACTAAAAATGTTGATACACATCAATTAATTGACTTTTGTATAATTTCTTGTATCTTAAAACTAAGATAGTAAGTAGAATTTAGAATTTTTTAGAATTTATGTATATTTGTATTAAATTTTTAGAAAATTTGTTACAATGGTTGGCACAATAATATACAAAACAAATAAATAATTACTTAAATACTGAGAGAAATAAAAATAATAACAACCCTGACTAAAAAATGTCTACTAAAAACTACAAAATTAATAAGTACTCAACTGAAAAAATACATGCTAAACAAATTCTAAGTAGAATTAAAAGAAAATGAATAATAATAATAATTTTCTTGCTTCCTGGATTATCTACAATGGTGAAATTGATGGTAACTAAATAAATGATATAACCTAATGATTTATTCTTGTAAAATGAATGCTCTAATTTTCAGTGCTCCACTTACATAATTACAAATAGAATTTAACTGTTTTTTATTTTTTATATCTAAAACCTGTCTTATGCTATTAGTATTTAGACCTAAGAACTGATTTCTGAGAGCACTATATTGAGGACAAGAAATTAAAAAGTGAGCCAAATTTTCTGGTTCCTGCTGGTTACACACAAGACACATGTGTTCTGTGTCCCAAGTGTACCATATTCTGCCTATGTTAATCTTCATGATGGAACCGCTCAGTCTTAGTTGGGCCACTGTCCTACTCTGGTTGATTGGCAAATATTCTTTCAAATATAATGACGTGAAATCTTCATCCATATCCGTGATTGCAACTGGTGGCTTCAAATCTTTCATAATTGTATTGTAAGATGAACTCATGAGTCTTGACCAGTCGCTATCAATGAGCTCCGTGTACAGGGTAGTCAGGATATCATGAATGCCTGCCCGCAGTACTGTAGCGTCTTGAGCTTCCCATACTTCGCCATACCCTAGTTGAACTAGTTTCCGCTTTAATTGTGTCACCCAGTTGAACTTTGGTATGTTGCTAGACCTTAGATCTTGAACCATCAGTTGTCGATAGCAAATATTCGGGTATCTATTGGGATCCATTTGTAATAATTTCAGCCACCAGTTAAGAATCCGTTTGAATACTTGGAATGAGAGATGAACCACCCCCATTTCTATTCTAAGCATGTAGTTTGGTGTATTATTGGGTAAAAGGTATACACCCTTGAGAAATTGGGTCTGACATTTCTCGAGAACATCCACGTACCGCCACGCCCACACCTCCGCTCCGTACAGAAGAGTCGCCCCTGCTATTGAGTCAAACAATTTTATTCTACTTTCAAATGAGTCCGACTTAGAAGAAATGAGAATATTTTTTACACATGCCACGGCTATTTTTCCTTTAGAAAGTGCTTGCAGTGACGCTTTGTGGAACACCCCATGAGATGAAAATGAGACTCCCAAGTAAGTATAGTCGCTACTCACTTCCAGCGGTCGGCCCGCATAATAAAACACATCAGCTTCCGCCAACCTTCCCCCACGTCTGAAAACTACCACTTTTGATTTGGACTCATTAACAGTCATTTTGTTCAGTTGACAGTAAGAGAAGAGTAGGTCAAGTTTTCGCTGAAGGTCTATCCTGCTGGAAGCTAGCAGGATTAGGTCATCACAGTAGAGCAGTATAATGATATCCACTGAACTTGTAATAGAGACACCTTCCATTCCGTGATTTCTCAAGTATGCTTCTAAGTCGTTGATGAATACAATGAAGTTCAAAGGCGATATACTATCACCCTCTAAGACACCTTTAGTAATTTTAGAGGTCGGTGTTAGCTGGTTGTTGACTCGAATTCTAACTTCCGCTTGCTTGTAGAGTCTTCGGAGAAGCGATATAATTTTTCTTGAGATACCAAAGCTGAACATTTTTGCGAATAAAAGGTCATGATTCACCCCTGAGAAAGCGGATTTATAATCCACAAAGGCTACATATAGCTTTCGTTTTTTGATCAAATGTAAATTAACAATACTTGCCAAATTATAGATATTGTCCGTGCAACCGCGGCCGGGCCTGAAACCAGCTTGCGCTTCTATGAAAAGATTATTGTTTTCAGTCCAACTAAGAACTCTCTGAGAAATCATATGAGTCAGCAATTTGAATAAATTATTTAGAAGGGCAATGCTCCTAAAATTTTGTGGATTTGCAGGATCTCCTTTTTAAATAACATGAACATGTAGGATTGAGTAAAATTTTCTGGGACTTCTCCCCCATCAAATAAATAGTTAAAAAAGCTGAGTAGACTTTTTTTCCATTCTTCATTCAAGCACTTAAGATACTCCATTTAGAAATAAGGTCTGGGCCAGGACTTTTATTATTTTTTCATCCTTTTGATACTCATCTCTAGTTCTCCCAAAGTAAAACACAGATCCATATCCGCCCTCATAACGTCCATGATTCAAGTTCCGTGTAAATAACTTCGGGTGCTGGGAATAATTTTTTTAAATGTTTCACACCATATGTGCAGTGATAATCGTACTGCATTTATTTTCTTTTTTGGTTTATACAATTTTACCGCTTTCCAGAACTCCCCGGCATTTTTTAAGATTTGACAACTTTTCTTTAAATATCTTTTCATGCTTTTTTTAAGAATTGTACAGGTTTGAAAGTACACTTTTTTTTGTACTGTATAAAGTTAACCATATCTTCCTCCTTTATGTTTCCGTTTCCATCTTCTGAAGTGATTTCTATACAAATTCCTTAGCCTATAAACATTCACCTGTGTACCAAGGTTTTTTCTTGAATGTTTTCTTTTAACACGTATCTCTTGCACCAATCCTAGTTTGAGCAACCACTTCTTCTATATTTTGTTTTAGATCATAGTAAACAGAAGCGTGGAATCTAAAGGCGGAAGTTTTAATGCTTAAGGCCTGGCAGAACAGTTCAATTTTTTCTTCTTCATCCTTCCAGATGTGTCGTTTTACTTTTAAATTATCTTCTTTTTCCATCTCGGCATCACTATGGTTGTCATTCCTTAATACAAGACAGACAGTCCCCGGGAATGATCCCAGGCTAAGATGCATCATACCCCAGCGCATACTCGCTGACAAAACTCGAGAGACACCAAAAGTCTACTGTACTATTCCAGCCTTACAAGTATGTGTATTGACCCTGAATTTTCACCCTCCTTCACCATTAAGCGCTATCATCCGAATCCTCCCATGCAGTCCCCACATTTCCCTCGCCTTACTTGCAGTCCATAGATACTTTCAGATAAAAAACCATTTCCCACCTCACTCCCCATCCCAGATCCGATCGCATTCTTCCATTGAATCCCTCCCACCATGGTCCTCTGCATCACAATAATCCTCCAATGCCAATCTCAGAAGTGTTATTGACTCTGTGGTACAGTAATTGGGACTTATGTACACATTAGCTAGGGTGACAGTTACGTCTGTGTTAAAAGAAATCTTAACAAAAATCCACATATTTGAATATTTTAATATGTGATATTCAAATCCTTTTTTATAAGAATAAGTAGACCACCACTTCCCCGCCCTCTCTGCTTGTCTTTGACACTGGTGAAGTAAATTATCTCGTAATGGTCAGAACTATAAGGGGTAGTGTGGTTTATCTAGCGCCCAGGTTTCTACAAATAACAAATAACCTTCCATTTAAAATACTAGGGAAATCATGAGAACAATGCATCAATTAATTTAGTCATTCCATTAACATTCCACCATGTGATTTCCAGAGCATCCTCCAGGTAAGAACACTCTGGGTTTAGTTTTTTTTTATCTTGAGTTATCTTGATTGAGGTAATTATCAATACAAGGCTGCGATAGTGAACGAGGAGGAGGGGGGGTACCTACTGTATGTTAACAGTGAGCTTTGCTGGAGCTAGACTGACTGAGATGGTATCTCTATTACACTGTTAGGTCCTGCCCCTGTACCCTCACCACTGTTTAAATGTCTGCACCTCCTCAGGAGTGATATCTTCAGCCTCCATGTTACTTTCGAAATCCGAAATCAGAGAGAACCACTGGAGATATTCATATTGACTCGTTTGAATTGTGTGTGGTGCCGAATTTGGGGACTCCGAGTGAGCGCGTATTATTAGCATTTTCTCTGCTAGTACCGGGTTGAGATGTGAAACTAGAACCACCACTTTCGAACGTAAGTTTTTTTTACAGGGCTAATTTTGTGCTTTTTTTTGTGCTTTCTTTGTGCTTCAAACCCCAATTTTGTGCTTCAAAACGATAAGGGCCTATTGCATTTTTTTCGGAGACCCCCCCTCCCCCACCCCCCAATTTCCCCAGCACCACCACTTTTGATTCAATACTTTTTTGATGCCCAAATTAAATCCTTGTATTTTTGTGCTAATTTGTGCTTCAAACCCCAAATTTTTTGGGCTAAATTTTACTTAAGCAACTATACCAATACAAATTGCCGTATATTTCCCATACCAGGAGACAGACAAGTAAGGAGAGGAAGAACTAGTAAAAATCACACCCCTGTTACCCTCCAATGTTCTAACCTCAATAGATGACTCATTGTCTCGGAGATAGTTCCAGTGTTGCCGTACCAGAATATTTTAAAATTTCTCCCTTTACAATTATATTATTAAAGGGTTTTCTCAGAAATACAGCAAAGAATGAGTTCGATCCAAACTTATTGTCATAGTTATTTAGGGTGCATAAAAAATACCCATGTATTGTTAAATAGGTAATTTCATGAGAAGCTTACTGAATGAATATTATTTTTTTTGACCAAGCTTAGTATCCAGTTAAAACGCTTAGCGGTGAACAGTCACATCGGGACGGAGGTTTTACCCTCCATTCGCTTGAAACTCATTAAGTAGCTTTTCATATGAACATTACACATCTTGAGTGGCCAGGAATAGCCGACTGGTCTCTCATCTGATCCTAACCTCACTGGGCGTTGCCAACACAGTGAGCCATACCGAAGGGTATTTTCAACATCCATCGATTCTGACATAACAATATTTGTTTATTTTGGGTTTAACATCGCTTTCCAACTGCATAGTAAATATCACCCTCTATTTTCTCGAAACTCACAAACGCGCTACTCACATTAACCTCACCCAACTTGATGGGGCCGGGAATAGCCAGCATCATGATCGTTTTAAGAGGAATGGTCATCAATCCAACTCCTGGCCTCGCTAATATTCTTAACTTTATAAGTGACCGACCTCTTAGCTTGATCCCATAAAGCGGCGGACTTGTAACCTGGAGGTCGTGGTTCAAGTCCCGGTTTCAGCGCGGGTTTTTGTAAAGCGAGTTTTTAATATCTTTATATCACGAAAGTGATTACACAAATGTGAGAACTCAACCTTTATAACTGGAAAAGTACTGGTGATTTGAACGTGCCATCGCATCGACGTGACATTATTTTAGTCAAAATATAATTGAGATTAAGTTTATTTAGTTAAGTTTCGATAGGTTCATTTATTTAAGTGTATTTTCATACAACAAACATCTTCTCCCGACACCTGGTGCCTACCAGGCTCGAGGCATTTTCCACCTGACTGCTAATGACAGTCGTTGGCTTAAGAATGGCTACCAGGGCCGGGGCCCTGGTAACATCACATGTGCGTTGTACGTAAACTGAAATCACGTCTACCAAGACTTAAACTGCCGAGAAAATGGTTTTTAGTTTTCGACAGCCAAGCCATAGAAACAGTACTGTTTGGGGTTAGAGCTTTGTACTTTTTTTCAAATTAATTTATGCCAATATGATAACTTGTTTTAATACTTCAGTAAACCCTTCTGTCACGACTTTTAAGCAAACACTAGTGAAGAGGGGTATCACCGTGGGAAGTGAGTTAGCGCTCTAGGCCCTTACACCATGGTGGGCCTGGGTTCGATTCCCAGCGGCGCATAATTTTTCTGCTCTTACTTGGATGTTCAGGTTTTACTCATACCTCGTGAGGAAAAATGAGTAGTTACTTGTATGAGTAACGACTAGTGCGGGAAATTTCCAGAGTAAAAAGAAATTAAGTAAATAGAATTCGAAAAGTACAGGAGCTCTTAGTAATTCTACCTACCCACAAATTGTAAACCTTTTCTTCACCACAAAAATCAACTAACATGAAATACCATTTAAAATTAAAA
>CM044957.1:12583496-12639110 GCA_024516035.1 Bactericera cockerelli
CATATTATAACAACAACAAGATCGCAATCTAACTAAATGTAATACTTTAGGTTGAAGAGATTACATTTGGCAATTGCCATTAGTTAAGACAAAGTCTGTGAGTATATCTATTTTACCCCTTTCATATAGTTTATATTGTTTCCATTTTTGTCGATTTCTAAAGGGCAATAACACCGCCCTTTAGTTAGGACATATTATGTTTTCAAATATTTTCTATTCTTTTTCATTTTTATTGTATATATTGTTTTTTTTTTCACTGTTAAAATTATTATTTGTATGTACATAATGTCCTTTTGTATCTAATAAAGAGTTGTATCATAATAATAATTTCTTTGTAATAATTTATTTGTACTGTACTTATTTCTAATGAAGAATTTAATACATAGTAATACTTGATACGGCTTTCTGATTTTCCAGAATGAGTCCCCCCTACATGTTGGAATGAGAGACAGGAGCCTAGTATCGTGGAGTAGCAGACCTGACTCATCGGTCCATGAGGAGCCCAGGACCGTCATCACCAAGAAAACAATACTGGGGAAGAAATACAAGGCGCCGACTACTGACCCGTGGGACAGTGTAGGTATTCGTTCCATTGTCATAGTGTAGGTATTCGTTCCATTGTCATAGTGTAGGTATTCGTTCCATTGTCATAGTGTAGGTATTCGTTCCATTGTAATAGTGTAGGTATTCGTTCCATTGTCATAGTGTAGGTATTCGTTCCATTGTCATAGTGTAGTTATTCGTTCCATTGTAATAGTGTGTGGGACAGTGTAGGTATTCGTTCCATTGTCATAGTGTAGGTATTCGTTCCATTGTAATAGTGTAGGTATTCGTTCCACATTGTCATAGTGTAGGTATTCGTTCCATTGTAATAGTGTAGGTACAGCCTCCGTGGCGTAATGGTTGTGACTACTGCCCGTAGTCCAGAGTTCCCGAGTTCAACTCCCGGTTGGGGCAGACTTTTCGACGAAAATTCTGTTCCATCCAAACACGTGAGGCTGGCATTTCCGGCCCTACCCAGGCTGGGTGAGGTTAATGTGGGTAGCTGGTACGATTCCCAGCGAATGGAGGGTAAAACCCCCGTCCTGACTATCTATCTCAGTCAGGACGTTAAAACCAAATAGAATCAACTGGTCACAATAGATCTAATTAGGTAGCAGTGTTAATTGTAAGGGTTTCACTGAAAACCCTGCAACCAGGTCAGATAATAATAAAAATAGTGTAGGTATTCGTTCCATTGTAATAGTGTAGAGTGTAGGTATTCGTTCCATTGTAATAGTGTAGAGTGTAGGTATTCGTTCCATTGTCATAGTGTAGGTATTCGTTCATTGTAATAGTGTAGGTATTCGTTCCATTGTAATAGTGTAGGTATTCGTTCCATTGTCATAGTGTAGGTATTCGTTCCATTGTAATAGTGTAGGTATTCGTTCCATTGTCATAGTGTAGGTATTCGTTCCATTGTCATAGTGTAGGTATTCGTTCATTGTAATAGTGTAGGTATTCGTTCCACTGTCATAGTGTAGGTATTCGTTCCATTGTCATAGTGTAGGTATTCGTTCCATTGTAATAGTGTAGGTATTCGTTCCATTGTAATAGTGAACGTATTCGTTCCATTGTCATAGTGTAGGTATTCGTTCCATTGTCATAGTGTAGGTATTCGTTCCATTGTAATAGTGTAGGTATTCGTTCCATTGTAGTAGTGTAGTTATTCGTTCCATTGTCATAGTGTAGGTATTCGTTCCATTGTAATAGTGTGACTGATTACTATTCATATTTTGCTGCGGCTAGACCTGAGAGAAATAAAGGCATGGCAAATCTAAGAATAAGAATATTTTTTTTGTAAATAAAGCCCGAGGGCATCTTACAAAGTCAATACTTATTTTTTAGAAATTTGGCCATTAAAAGCTCAGCTTTAAGAAAATCGCAACAAAAATATATATTAGAACTATCCAAAGACTATCGCAAATATGCCAAAATATCAATCTGATCGGACGAACGGTTTTAGAGATAGGGAACATACATAGGTCTAAACATTGTGGAGTATCATTTTATAATACAAGATTGTAAATTTGTGTATTGAGTAGATCTAGATCATATAAATTAATGCTAAAATTCTATGAATGTCAACATTGACAAGCCTGTTTGAGAAGAAACGACAACACCAAAGAAGATCTACGGTAAAATTCTACAAATGAATGCTCATTCTTCCACATCAGAGAGATGAGACCAGTACGAAATACCTATAGTTCTTCACCTGATAATGAGCTCTCATAAGTCACAAGAGGATCGTTGTATGAAACGTAGTTTTTAAATTAGGATTGATTAAAACAAAATAGGTCGTTATAGATATTATTAAAAAAATAATGCTTATAATTATTATGATAATATATCTCTAAGTACAATATCTGAGTATTGAAAAATATTTACATGGCAATTTTTCAGGAAACACAGACCAATGCCACGATTCAAAGAAACAAACAACTTCGCAAATGCAGCTCGATCAAAAGCAAACAACAGAGCTCCCACATTGGACGAAAAAAATCAAACAAGAAGAACGCCACAAAGCATCCAAAAAGCAGACAGGGGTTAGTAGGGTTTCCAACCAAAAGTATCAAAGGGCTTAAAATATCACGCTTCAACAAGAGAATGTCCACACATATTAGGCAGGCTGACCATGATCAGAGAATAGAATCTTTGCGAGTTCATCTAAGACAAGTAGACAAAGAAAATTATGAAAAACTTCAAAAAATAAAATATAGAAGTGTTCAGAGATCCACGGGAGAAAGATGCGTGAGTATCCAGAAATCACCACGAGGGAGATACGCAAGTACCCACCATTCATCAAGAGCAAGGGGTTACAGTTATGAAGACAAGTCACCTGGAACAAAGAGTCAAAGGAATAGTAGGACACCAAAAGTTGAACCAAGAAGAATAAGTGGAAAGAGAACGAAAGAAATTTACAGAACCTTGGATAAAACACAGAATATAAAAAACATACATCATTTAACAGAATCACCTAAACCAGAACATAAAATAATCACAAGATCTGCCAATTTCAAAAATAAAGGTATCGCAATGTCTCCAAAACACCGAAACTCTAGCCGAAAAACACCGAAACTTAGACCGAGGAGTTTCGGATACAAAGGGACGCCCGATTCCAAGATCAAGACAAGTGTAGTGGCGGGGGTATCCGGGATCCAGAACCCTTCCACGGGGGCCACTAAAGAATCAATGGAGCAATGGCTGCAGAGGATAGAGTCCACTATTTTCGACACAAACAAGCGGCTGTTTGGTCCTAATACTAGGCTTGGGTTCAAAAGGATACCTAGGAGAAATATAGGATCAATTGTTGAGGAGAATCCCTAAAACTAGGAGCGTGAGCGCTTTGCATAGTATTGTGTACTTTTCAAACAGAAAAAGTGTTTCTTTGTGTAGGTACATCACAAATTTAGTTGGTAGTGCAGAATTAAGTTAAATAAACTATTTAAGGTTGTTAGTTTCTAAAATATACGGGTGCATAAAGAGAGGAACATGAAATGGGGTATTGTCTAGTTTTTTTACTATCGTTTTTTTACGGACCAATACAAATTCTCTACATTTTCCACACGAAATCTAAAATAGTAATCTTTCTAGCCCTCGTCGTGATTCACATGATAGCCATAGTACATTGAACGCCACTTTAAACTCGTCAATAAATAATGCTGCAAAAATAGTTAACAAGTATCATTTCTTATGCAGCAAAATAATTTTTATGGTCAATATATTTTAGTGCAACCTTTAGCGGTGGTACTTGTTCAAGCTGGGCTTGAGTCGAGATCAACCGGTCTGATCTCTGACACACCGCCCGCCCGGGGGGTTGCAATGTTGACAAATATTGGATGAAAGTGGCTGGTTCCAGGTCGTTAGGTTACGGAACCCTGACTCGACAGATAGTAACTCCTGGGCTTACACCTCACGTGTACCGTGCCAGGCAATTTTTTGTATAAATTACAACCTGCAATGCTGATACAGAACTAAGTTTGTAATAGGATTTGACTTAAGTTTGAAATAGGATGGATTTTATAGTTTTTTTTTTGTAAACATTTTTAGTATTCCGTTTCTTGAGGTTTAACTAGGTGCATTATTTTCGTTTTTTTTTATTAAAATTTTTTAAGATACCTAATCTAATACTGTATTTTTATCATTTGATGTTAATACTGGGTTTCCCTGAAAATATAGCGAACCATTAAACCACGTATACAAAGGTTATTTTGCTTTATAAATATGGCAATGGCCCTGACGGATCTATGGCCACCCAACGTTGATACCAAAAGAAAATGATTAAAAATGCAATAATTATTATTATTATAGTATGCTTTATTAGGTAAGACAAAAATATATACAGTAAAATACAATGAAATTATAAAGAAAAAATAAATAGATCGAACAAAGAGACAAGCACAAAAAAGAGAATGAAGCTAATGCCCTACCTAAAGGGCGGTGTTATTGCCTGTGGCAATCTCTTCCACCCAACCAATTCATATCCGATTTACTTGACTTTTTGCATGCAGTCTCTGATCCTTGTTGACAATTTTTTTTGACCAAAACAAAGGGTTCACCCTATAAAATCACAAAAATGACATATAGGAAATCTTGGTATCATCTTTTTGTGGTCATATCTCCGTTAGGGTCCATTTCTGCATTCCAGGTTATTGATCGAAGTGATCTTTATATTAGCCCTAGTGTAAGTGTTTAAAATTTTCGCTATGTTTTCAGGGATACCCTGTATATGTCCTGATCAAATAAAATGAATTCAATTTTTTCTAATAGGAAATTCTTAGTACAAAGAAATGTGCCCAGCCGCTGTACCATGTCCTTCAGCTATACCTACGTGACAGGAAAGGTGAGTAACTTGAGTATTATATGGTTCCTGTGTGTTATTATGTCACTGTCACATCCAAGTCTGACTGGAGGACTATAAACAGGGAGTAGACCAGCAGTCTGGCTGGGGGACTATAAACAGGGAGTAGACCAGCAGTCTGGCTGGGGGACTATAAACAGGGAGTAGACCAGCATTGGCTTGGTTCTGGGGGCCCTTGTGAATTATATTAGCCTCCTTGTATAGACAGTGGTAGAAGTGCTGAGTCATTCCTCCACTGTCTGGCTACCATCGTTCTCGATGACGCCACCCTATGATGACGATGATGTCACATCCAATGTATAGTATCTGGGATTCGAACTGAAGTCACCTGATTTCAAACTGACAGTGTACAACTCACTCAGCTACAGTGACTGCAAAAACTTTAAAAACTTTAAAAAAACTGCAAATATGTATAGCTGCGTCTTATGTCTTGAATTCTACGCGCCATGTTCCCAATGGACTCAATTATAATTACCTTTACACCTTATTTTGAACCCAAAGTACGTAAGCCCGTACACTTCTAACTCTGATGTAATAGGAAATGGCATTCTGTAACTTTTTGACCTCTCGTAATTATGGACATAGGTGTTCTAAGAGAACCACTTGCACAGGCGAAGTATGGCAGTGATCGAAAATGATTAGTTGGAGTGATTACCTATCTAGCATACATCCAGAATGCGAGTATAGCCCTGTAGTTCCATGGGAGTAACATCTGCTGCAATCCTGGTGTCCTGAGTTCGATCACCGTTTAAGTTTTAGTCGAATGTTCTTTTTCTTTAATGAAACAGTTGTATAACACTGAAGATATGGATCCTCAATATAAGTGTGTCATGCACTCAGCCAATGTGAGGTTAATGTTTACTCTCTTCCTGAGGACAAATAAGTTACTTTAATCAATGTTAATGAGAATTCCAAGTTGAAAATTAGACTCGGTAGAACTACGAGTATTTCAATTAGAAAAAAGTATAATTTAATTGGTTTCATTGTGCCATTATTCGTCAACTGTAGTGGGTAGGTCAGCATTACGAATTTTCCAATAGCTGCTCATTTTTCTTCACAAGGTATAAGTGGACCCCGAACATCGAAATACAGAGCAGAAAATGTATGCGCTGTTGCCGATCGAACCCAGGTCATCGTGCGTGCAAGCCAGGTGTGTTACTTTTCTCAACCGTGGTGACTACTCGTAGAAAAAAAGTTTTTCGCATCAACTACTTTGATGACGTTAAATGACTGAAGTTAAGCAACGCCAAGCTAGGCGAGAATATGGATATCATAATTATGCTTGGAGTTTAATCAGTGGCGATTCATATTCTAATCTCAAGGCTAGGAAAGGTTATTGTGACTTGATGGAAGGTTGTGCGTTAAATAGAGGTAAAACCTCTCTGGTATTGAGAAATGGCAAAGTCGTATTCATTGAAAGTTTTTAAGGATCGAATAATAAAAAGGATTACAACAGAGATAAGCCAGACCGTCCCTCAAGTTGGAGTTTCAACCAATCACAGCGCACCAAAGTCAGACTTGAGGGCAGTCTCTCATATCTTTGTTGTAATCCTATATTCTGATTCGGCCCTAGGTGTGACTGACTTTGGTGCTCTACAACTTACTTTAATAATACCGGCGATCACTATCAGATCTAATATCATTAGAAAGTAATACGACCACTTTATTTTATAAAACAACCAAGCATTTTATATATCCAGAGAGGACTGAGTACCTACATACCATTCATGTCGGGTCCTGAATACCATTTTATCTATTGAACCCATGATGAGATCAGATCTCATGTCGGAAATATAACTACTTAATGTTAAACAACATTCATTTAACTTGATGTGATGTTGGAGGATGTGCTTCAGTCCTTGCATCTCTAGGTTCACTTTACATAGAACAAGATGACCTGCATCTGTGTCTGAAGCATGGGATGACCTCCTGAAGTCCTGATGAAACTATACGATCGATGTGTTATCGATTACAAGTATATTTCTTATTATTTAATAACCACTTTCACTCTTATTTAATGAGGCTCCTTTCTAGATGACCTCAGATGTTTCCAGTTGCATAACTTGAAGTATTAGACAGCATTTGGACTGGACATAGGAATGTCTAGTGCACCTGTCCATTATGTAAATCAATGCATCTGGACATCCGATGCATCTAACCTTGTTTAGTATGTGTCAGTAGTGCCCGTACATTATGTAACCGCATACAGACATTAGATGAATTTCGACAGTCTAGATAATAATAAGATGCTACATAAACAAAACAAAAACTGGCCTACTTATCAGATCCTAGGTACAAAATTCTTACACGCTTACAGGGTTTGCTTCAATTTTTTGAGATGTTTGATTTTAAAGATAAGTTGGTTTTTTAAGCCAGTATACCAATGTCTAATAATAGCTGGGCGAATAAAAATGTCTTTGCGATCACACGTACATAAGTTCGGCTCAATACTTTAGTGATATAGTCTGCGTACATTAAATTTGGTCATTCAAACGACTTTGGTGTTGAAAATTACAAAAATAAAAGCTTCTCCATAGTTAATCTTTGTGTAATATCAAATCAACAAGTTGCAATTGTTCATTCTTATTAGAACACATTGACATTTTGTCTGTCAATATCTCTATTAAACTCCTCAAAGATCAACTTCTCAACTAATATTACGACTTGGTACAAAACATTTGTATTACAAAAATATTCCTTGTTATTCTGCAACGTGAAGAGAGAGAACTTCATCTGTAAGAAATGAATCCCTGATCATCAATAATATTAAGGTCCTTCAAAATTTCTTTTAATTAATTTGTAAAACGACATGATAGTAAACTATTATGTATACGCGAAAGTAAAACAAACTTTACCAATACATAGATTTCACAAAAGAAATAGTTCACAAGACTTGGTAAGAATGGTAAGTTTTAACTTAACAATGAACTTATTTCAAACATCTGCAAAACAAACTAAAACAAGAACAATAGCTATTTCTTTTGATCTAAGAACAGATCCTCGTAGCTCTACTGCGGCGCAGCTGTCTGGAATTATGGGTGAAAGTAACATAACGACACCTCAACTAATACACCGGATACAAACTCACATTGATGCAAACCTTACACAGCAATGAGTCCTTAGAGTTGGAAGATCTTAAAACAAAAGCTCATTATACCCATTAGAGATTCAGTAGGATCGGCACAGGAGACGGAACAGTAACAATAGCATTACAGATAAAAACGATAAATTATTTGAGTAAACATTAATTACCTCGCAATCATAGAATCGAGAGCAAGTTCTGGTTACATAAATAAGATCTAAAAGACAAGTGCATGACTTTATAACTTTTCTCACTATAATAGCCTGATTTTATTAGTTTTAACAACCATTTCAGCTGAGAACAATGAACATCTCACAGTGTTGAGAGTTGCCAGAGAATGCTACCTCATCTTGCAGGGCTAAGTGATGTTGTACCTCACTCTTGTTCGCAGTGACTAATGATCTATTTCTTAATGTTGTGAGATGGGAAAGACTAACAACTTTATTTGGACAGATCCCAGTTTGACATGGATAGCTTTGAATACTGTTTTGTTTAGAGATCAAGTTGTGAGAAAAAAATAATTGAAAGAATTTGGCAAGAACTCAAGATAAAATTAGATTCTCTGTTCATTAAAATAATTACTTAATATCATGATACAAGCAAAATCGTGAATAATTATTCATTTACGTGCGTAGAAGTTTTGTAAAACAACAAAAACCAATTTGAAACAATCATCTGACAGCTATGTGAATATTTTAAATAATATTGATGTGCGTTGTGTATATATTGTACACTAAAGTATTTGATTCTTTAAGTAAATAGAACAGTAATGGTCAATAAGACAGTGACATTTTTATGGATTCAATTCAAGTCAAAAGCACCAGGTGACAATGTGAGAATTTGAAAAAATGAAAAACACTTCTATGCATACCTAGATAGAAACCTAGCAATGCCTAAAACCAACATTAATATTTACAGTGATCTATGAAGACACCAGGACAACACTGAGGAGTATTCACCTATACCTAATGACTAATGACCAAGTAAATCAAAAGGAATGGCCCTCTGATGTAATGGGAGAGCTAGGTAACTACCATGAGCCTAGAACAAATGTAATTGATGTTACGAGGATGACATTTGGCAAACGCCCATACAGGAAGAATCTCATACCTTCAGGCAAGATTCAAATGTGCCAATGATTTCTTTATTGCCAAGTTGTAATTTGACCATTTCAGAACTTTCTCGTACTTCCTGGTTACCTGAAAAGAAAATATTAAGAGTAGGTACTTGTGTACTATTATTGTTTTATGGTATTTTGTAAGGATCACTGGTATGTGATTAGACCATTCTATTTGGAGCAAACTTCTGTCCATATCATATATATAATTAGGTAGTTTTTACTATCGATAACTACTTTAAAATAGGAAAAGTCCTCCGTTCAAAACAATTTTTTTATTCTCTTGAATTGAAATTTGTATGAAAAAATTTTTGCAAAAGAGGGAGAACTACTTAATAGTTATAATCTTAGGAGATTGTTTTTCATCATACACTCTTTCAGTAATAAAAGGCATCTGTATTTACAATGCATTCAGTGCTCCAGAGCGATAGAGGTTTTTTTCAAGATACTATAGTAATTTTATTGTATGTTCAGTTTCAAATAAAGCCTAAAGTCCTTGATTTTGCCAACATGATGAGAGTAATAATTATTAGTCTTGTCTATTTAATGAAATTTATATGTACTGAGAGACACTATTGAAGTTAACCATAAATCTTTGAGCAGAAAATAAACTGCCAGAAGTCATAAAACTAATAAAATGATATGAAGCAATAAACGATGATGGATTACCACGTTTGATTATTGGTAATATTAATCAGTTCAAGTTATAGAGCAATCTAGTCCATAAAATGTATATCATGGCACATCAATTTTTCTCGTTATATCAAGATATAAATGCTTACCAATAACATCAGGTAGATGATAACCATACACCATGTACGATAGCCTGCGCGATTGGTTTATTACTATTTTGAATCCTATATTTCGATTGTTACATCACACCTATTATAGATAAACTAAATAAAAGATGCGGAAATCGATCACAGAAGATGATTCAACGTTGAATGAGAGAGAAGTGCTTTGCTCAATTACAAGACTTTAATTACAAGGGAATTATTGGCGAGTCAGGGCACTTGCCATGTAATTAAGTTTGTTTATTGCCTCTTCGTGATACTCCATTGTATTCACTTCCATGTTGGTTCGGCATAAGTAGAATAAAGTGCCGCCTTACGATGCATTATTCTAGATAACAGAAATAGTATTAGAAATGGAAAAAGCGCCAAGTTTATAAAAAAATATACACAATTTATTGCCACCGTGTTTTTTCATTGCTATAAAACACAAAGTAAACTAAACCTAGTACAGAGTTATGATACAGTCTATAATACAATGTGGGAGAAATGTTCGCCCAGAAAGACAGCAGAAGCACCATGGGCTCCGCGCTTGCGGGGTCTATGGCACTTGAAGTTTCATATACACTAGATGACTTAGTATGGTCCTCCGTTGGAAGCGGGAGGAGCACCGTAGCTGGAGGACACACCACCAGATCCAGTGGCAGAGTATCCACCACCTCCGGATGATCCACCGAAACCTCCAGCACCTCCTGAGCTGTATCCACCAGCACCTCCTGAACTGAATCCACCAGCACCTCCAGAGCTGAATCCACCAGCACCTCCAGAGCTGAATCCACCAGCACCTCCTGAGCTGAAACCTCCAGCACCACCGGCTTCCTTCTGGGTCTTGTATCTGATGAAGTAAACTTCGGGTTTGGATGGGGCAGTGGGAGCGGCAGTTGGGATGCTGATTTGTGGGGCATCTTCGGGTTTCTTGACAAGGACGTAGATGAGGGTTTTCTCAGAGTCTTGGGACAGAGCTGGGATGACTGGGGCAGTTGGGGTTGGTGGAGTTGGGGCCTTGATGAACACAATCTTGTAGTGTTTCTGGGGTGGGGCAACTGGTCCAATTGGTCTGGATGGGGTGAAGCTCTCTGGCTCTGGGGGTGGAACATGAACGTACACGTGTTTCTGGATGACTGGAGCACCACCACCGAAGCTACCACCGCCGAAGCTGCTGCCACCTCCAAAGCTGCTGCCACCTCCGAAGCTGCTACCACCTCCAAATCCGCTGCCTCCTCCGAAACCACTGCCTCCAAAGCCGGAAGCTCCGAAGCCTCCACCACCGCCGCTGTAACCACCGCCGCTGCCTCCACTGCTGTAACCACCGCCGCTGCCTCCACTGCTGTAGCCACCTCCGCTACCTCCACTGCTGTAGCCACCGCCTCCACCGCCGCTGTATCCACCGCCTCCACCGCTGCTGTATCCACCACTTCCACCACCGCCTGAGGGAGCTCCGTAGCTGGAGCTTGGGGAACTGTAGGAGTATCCGGCTTCTGGCTTAGCGTGAGCCAACACGACGAGGGAAGACACAATCTGCAACAAGAATGAAAGTTTGAGGTCAGCTCGTGAGGGCATCGACTGGTTTACTAGTCTGAATATTATTATTTTATCTTGCAGTGAGAACTTTCTGTTTCACACACAAGATCCAGGATGTGACTAGCGAACCTGACCTGTCTCAACCTGATCAAATTATGTAATGGAAATATCGACACCTACTACCAAGATGTATAATATAGCGTGCTGAGTTGGTTATCAATGAAATAGAACGACCTTGATATGTTACTACGGTCTTAAATACTCGTAATTAGATATGTGCACTCTCGGGCACAACAAATACCAGTTTGCTGCGAATAACAAGTATATTATTGGGCATTAGAACACATGACACACTATAATTAGTTATAATTACTATTTTCAATAAATAAAGTAGGCAGGTATGTAAGTATCTGACAGTATGTACTAAATATTTACCCCCATTACAGCTTGACAGCCTCCTTACAAACTATAATTATATTTACTACACACCGAAAGTCATCTAGTACCTCCAGCTATACATAATAATATTGTATGTATAGTTCCTTCTTATACCTACATAAATGTTTTATGTTCTTAGAATCCTGTACATGTAAATTATAAAGAGAGGAATACCCATGGTAATTTATTGTGTAATACTGTACTGCATAATAATCTCTTTATGTGGTACATCCAAACCACCTACTAGAGAAGATGTAATGCTCCTATACCATGTTTATTCTTAACCAGGAGAAATTCTCTTGCATTATGTAGAATCTATTTTGTTCCTAAAGATTTATGTCTAAAGCGGTAATGTATTTTGGATCAGAAATAACAAGAAATTTATTTTAATTAAGGTTTGGTTTTGTGTCTACTAGAGATTTTTAATTTTGATGTGTAAGTTAGCATCATTATCTCCTGAATCACTGAATCAACGGTCCCCAATATCTTCTTCGTCATGTTGTATAACTGTGTCGGACTAAAATGTGAACTTATGTGAAATAATTGGGTAGGAAATCTACAAGTCCTCGAAAAATAAATTTGAGGTCTGGCGGGGTCAGCTAGAGTTTTAGTTGAGTTTAATTCAGTGTTCCTTGATGTAGGTTTGGTGTAGCAATAGATTCTAATCTTGGCACATAGCATGATTTTGGTAATAACTTACAAACACGCATAGGGATTGGAATTACAAACTTCAACATGAAGCAATGGATTCACACAAAAAATACGATAGTACCATTTGTAAGTATCATCTCTTGTTTTTTTAAGATGTTGTGTACATGTATATTTTGAATGAAATGATGTAATTGATTAAATTAACACCAATCTCAACATTGTTGTGGATAGAAAATTTTATCTGCGTTTTATTAAAAATATTTCACCCACAAAAATACATCAAAGTACCTAACTTTGAATTGGCTAATTCACAAAATACTATCAAGACACCAGATATTTCATAATTCTTTTTATAAGTGTTTCATGTAAAAGTTGGTTAATAGAATTTCTTGGAAAATTCATTTGATGTATCTATCCATGCTTTAGTACTTCTCATAAAAAGTCTTGCAATCACAAACCAATTAAATTATTTATGTCTTCAGAATTTTTAAATTACAACTCATCTGTTATTATTTTAGTTTTTGAGGTGAGATCGGTACGTATAAGTCTACGAATTCTATCATTTGGTTGGTAGATCATTTCAATACAAAAACGATGTTGTGTTGAAATAATTGTCTTTTCAGTACTATTTTGCGTTAATTTTTAAAGTTCCAAGGCATTTATGTAAGTACATAGATAAATTTATAAACTTAAATACTTTTTTATGCTGTCCAAGAAACATGGGGTCATGCTGAGATCGCTGAGTTAGGTAACTCTGTATCTCAGGAGTTCACTTAACTTATTTCAAGAAAAAATTAAAATAATAATTCTCTGATTAAGAAGATATGCAGGTACCTTTTGTACTCTTTGATCATCTATCAATTTTATCATACCTTGGCTTTGGGAAAGTTAGCAGTATAAATAATGATCTTCGCTAGTGAACAAAAGCAAGTATAGCTTGGAGGATACAACATTTGGATATTCAAGTGAACTCTTCGAGTGTCCTAACTGGGTTTAGTGAGCTGCAAACATAACCTAGACAATGTTGACAAGGTCTATTGATATTCTAAATTGTGAAATCGATTGAAACGGCTAAAAGTCCTCAACATGTTTTTTATTCAGACTATGTACTTATGCATAAGTACTAACACTGAATTTGGAGGTGAAGAAATTTATAGTAACACCACCTTGATCTGAACTCGCCAAGAGGTCTGAGAGGTGTTCAGAATGTGTTGCTCACTTGACTCTCAAGATGAGCATCACGATTTTGAGTGATATTAACATCATTGTCCTTTGATGTAGGTAACATCTTGGGATCTAATGCTTGAATAATTATGCAGATCTGTTGAAGATAGAAAAGTGGATTCCACATGATCTAAAGACTGCGGTTTCATTATTGGGCGGTGACGATCGAATGACGATCGACGATTTAAGATCAAGTATGTTAATAAACGTCTACGTGATGTTTTTTTTACGGGAAGTTGGCTAAAGTATATCAATTCATTGATTGTGTTTTGTATTTTTATTTCAGGTAGACACCTATTGTTGTCAAATCATAGTACTAATATAAAATGAATATTCCATAGTGATGTCTCGGGCACTACTATCCATAACACATTGCTGAAAACTGTCATGTGGACTAGGAATTGTGTCACAGATTCGTTTCGGATAAGAATTTTGTTCTCATTTAGGCGCTCTTCTTTCTAACACATCAGACCTTGACCTGTATGTCTGGACTACGCTCTGCATACGTAATGACTGGACAATGTCGTCGTTTCTAAGCCAGAGCCTTCTCGGGGGCATCCCAGTCTAATTTGATCGTTTCGGTTCATTTCGGGCAATTCTGCGTATGGAAATGAGAGTCAACAGGTCAGCCTGAGATCAGAATATTAAACTCTTGACCTGCTCAGATTTGCCTACTACGAAATCATCTGTTGTGTAAACCATGCTAGGTATTTTTGTTAGTCGTTAACTATAAATATCTATAGGTATAATAAAGTAATATATTTTTATATTATAAAATGTTTGGTTCTAACCATCGAAGCAGCTTCTGTAAAAATAAGTGATATACATAATTGTGTAATGCTTCTTCAGGTTTCTTGCATATTTTTCTGCTATATACTATATCATATGTCTAAATATTAAAGTAGCATTTTTAACAATACCGGTTTCGCTCTAATCAAAACAATGTGTTAAAAACATGCAGACCAGACCAACAGGTTTTTGTAGGACATAATTATATTTGACACATCTATTTCACACATTAATATCCGAGCTCAAGAGCGCTATTTTCACACTCGTATTTTTAGAGATTATGCATATCAAATGTAGAACCATTACATTCCTGAGAGGTAATGTAATGCCAAAACACATCACATATTGTATCAAGAAATAATTAGACCAATGACTA
The DNA here is from genome assembly GCA_024516035.1 of Bactericera cockerelli. NCBI lineage: Eukaryota > Metazoa > Arthropoda > Insecta > Hemiptera > Triozidae > Bactericera > Bactericera cockerelli. Next base: position 12,598,386 of record CM044957.1, read on the forward strand.
GGTAACATGAACGAGAAAAAAATGTGTAAATATATTTAGAATATTAAACACGTTCCCGATAACTAATTATTATATTATATTTATTTCATATATTTTTTTTAATATCAGCCATTTTATATTCTAAAATACTTGCTCAACTATTTTGCAATTTATACCAAGCATTGTGTTCTGATAAAATTATTATTTATATATTAGTTATTTTCCAACGTTATATCAGAATCCGATTTAAATTTTGTTCAATTAATTAGCTTTGTGACATGAATGAATGAATGTCCATAATGCACAAGAATATAAAGAGCAACCTTCATATTTTATTTGATTTTCCTCAGGAAAGTTAAAGTAGCAAACAAAAGCTGCTTCTAACAGATATTAGCAATAATTTACTACATGGACGCATGAAGTTCAAATTAATAGATAATTATCTCAGTAATGGCAGATACTATGTCATGTTAACACTTGGAACGCATCAGTAGAACGTGTTCCACCTGTTAATGGCCTGAACAGGTTTCGTTTGAAGATCTAGGTTTAGGACAACTTAGCACATCCTCTAATTATCATTACAGGTAATTTGCGCGGAAACTGGTATCAGGAATTACGCACATTATGTCATGTGAAATTTTTCCATGTCCCTACTTTTTTCAGATGCAGACTTGAAATATATTCCATGTGCAAATGGTTCAGATATGTCTGCTTAGACACTTTTCAATAATCAGATAGACAGCAAAATTCTTGAAATGTTCAAAATGATTTGAAACACATGTTGTACCTACGCTGGAAAATATCAAAGACCCATTCTGAAATTGAAACCATTTTCAAGCCATTTAAAAAACTATGAAAAGTACAAAAATTTAGGACTGTCAGTTGCTACATCCACTAATTTTGTTAAACTTTCAAATTATTAATACTACACTCGTACCCACTCCTGTTTTGTCATGTATACGCATAATACACAAATATGAAGGTAATGTATATTTTGAATCAAGCTCATACGTACTTGTCAATTACATTACGAGTGTTGATGGAGGTTTAGAATAATTCCAAGGCTTGAGCCATACAGATTATAGTCTGTCTCACTGTACGAAGTGGATTTTTGGGATTACCTAAATTACTGAATACCAATCCATCATCACAAGCACAGACATAATAATTTATTAGAGAGAGTGGTGATCATATCTCACGTCAAATATTACGTAGATCCTTCATGAAACATGAATGTGTGTTTTTAATAACTGTCTATGCATTGATGACATAATCATGTAATCCAGGAGCTAATATACTTTACCCCAAAAAACATAATCAGCCAGCAAACGACAAAACTGTGTAGTCGTGCGTGGATTATGTCACAGTAATTAATTAGAGGATGCTTGGTTCGTCAACATGGTCCTGAAATACATTCCAACATGGTGATGTCATTAATAATGAGTATCTGTAATTATTTTATTTAGGTTGGTCATATGGACTATGGACTTGTAAAATTAATGCGGCTTCAATTTTGAGCCAACCAGACCAAAGAAGATTTCTTTAACTGTAACTCATACTGGTGTGTCTCTAATGATGCTTTCACAATTATTACAAAATGAGAATTGTGAAAAATGTAATTTTAGTTTGTAAAGTGGTTTCAAACCACAGCTTGTTGATTGTATTTCATACTCGCTACTGAGTACTGTGTACTTCTGACCCAATAGTCGGTGTTATTCAACTAAAATGATTTGAAATGGAGAAATCTCTAAGAGAAGTAAGGATTTGTTGAGAAATAAAGATCAAAACATTGAGAAATAAAAGAATTAAATAATAGGGAATCTATCTACTCCTCCTTATACTCTTACAATATCAGACGAACAAGTAAAATTTAGTCATCTTTTATTAGTTACCTTTCTGTGTGGGTTTATGTTCATACCTAAATAGTTGTTCAAATAAATGCTGAGACTGTAACACTAGAGTTCTGTTTTGCAGTTGTAAGTTCCCGAACAAAAGACACATGTAATAAAATATAATGTCCCCTTGTACTAGTTTCAGTTAATAGAATTGCTCACAGTTCAGTTTTGTTTGTGTTTATTTTTGTGACTGTTGGAAATCGTGGGAAGTAAAAATTTGTTCAGAATATTATTTTTTATTTGAAAGATCTGGTCTGGTTGTGGGAGATTGCCATCTGGAATCTCCACCTGAGTTTTAGATAAGATTAGAGATATCTGCATTGAAATTTGAGAGTATTGTTTGTAGGTGTCTTAGTAACAATGGAAAGTTGATTTTTGCATAAACAAATTTTAAAATTTAATATTCAGAACGAATTTTGCAATGCTAAGAAAAATATGCAGAAAGATTTATTTAGTGTTTTTAAATGTACAAAAAAATATATCTTAGCCAAAGGGGCTTAATCCTGATCTAAGTGTTTCTGCTATCGATAAGACAGCTAACTTGTTCAGTAGTACCTAAAAACTGCGGGGTAAAGAACAGTTCTCACAAGATCCGACTTTAATTAAATCTAAAATGCATGAAATTCAATACAAAGTGTCTAATGACTTATGATTACTGAGCGAGGTGCAAGTTTCTCAAGTCTACTTAATGTTACGGCTATCAGAAACCAGGAACTTTTCTGTTGTTTATTACTATCAGAAATCATCATTATCACTATCACAAACAGTTACGTCTACTCCTATGTCTGGTTTCGTATCTGAAGGTATATTAACATAGTGGCATAAAGAAAGGCATGACTCATCAGAAGGTGTTGGATCATGTCCATGTTATTGCTGAAGATATTCATGAGATAGTAGATAATGACCAGATTGGATTGGACCACAGTAGAACTGTTGACGGTTAGGATATCCCGACTCCAAGCATTGCTAAGTTTAATATTGATGAAATGATACGTATACGTACATAGAACAGTGGATAGTCTTCGAATTTTCAAGGGATACAGCTCAGCGGAATAGTATATAGTAAACTAATCATAAAAAGAAAAAAATATTCAAGCCAATAAGTTGCCAGTAAATAATGAAAGGGCTTAATTTCCTTTTGGAAAATGTATAAAATGAATAATATACATTGAGCATAATTATTATTAAATAAGTTTCTTCAAATGAGATGTTGGTGAAAACTTAAGAAAGGATATTTTTTGATAAGTCTGAATCGAGAGAAAAGTGAAACCAGATGGTATTGGAATTGAACCCTCAAATCACGGCTGTAACTCACATGTATTATAGGTACTTGTGGTATGTATGAGATTGACAAATAATATTCCAAACCAACTTCCTTGGTACTGAGTTAATCAAGTGTTCTGGTAATTGTTGTACTACCTACATTTTGATATCTTATGTTAATCTTGTCATAAGTAAATACAGTAGCAGAGCATTTCTGATTATTCAGGAAATGAGCTCTGACTTTTCACACAGTTCACTATCATGGTAATAACATAAAGCATAATGTTATGAGGTGGTATTAATAAGTATTCTCTGATGTATTATGCTTATGAGGGCAATTAATCCACCGTGTGATTAGCCTATTGTTATAATTACATAGTTATAATCCAATAAAGTATGCAGAGAATTGGGTTTATGTTTTACTTTACCACTTCTTCATTCATATCTTGAGAATGAGATTCATTATTATCTTTTTAATTTTGTATGAATGGAAGAGTTTTTGTTATAGGAATATTGTGTCCTTTTCGTGTTGTCAATGTTTCATCTCATTCTGTTATTTCTTATTTTTGTTGCTTATTGTGTTTTTAATAATTTGTATTTTGTTGTTTCACATGTCTCTGGAGGTACTAGTCAAATTTGATAAGGCCTCATTGTACGAACAGTTCTAGAACTTTTTGGTTCTGAGAGCAGCAATAATGTTGATGTCACCTTATAAAGGAGGTGGTTGTTCTGTTATTCAACAATGTTCATCCCAATAATGCTCTCAGATTAATTAGTTTGAAATTGATGTCAAATGGACCCTCAGGTACTTTTGAGCCCTCTGGCCTCCCCAGCGTCATACCAGGGAGCACATCATTATTTATCAAAGTCCCCGTGCTAATCACAAGGAATTAGTTACGTTCTCGTTTATTCAGAACTTTAGTTACATATTTTGCATAAAAAAGCATGCAGCTTTGTCCAGGAAATAAATGAGCTCATGAAGGAAATGAGTCCCTTGGTGTCAATTTATTAAGGCTAGATTTCTTGAATTATATAACAGCCGTTCCTAATTTTCAGACAGAAAAGATGGAAAAAGCGTTCGTATAGCTAGTATATTTTTTACGTCTCTTTGTGAAGGTTTCAATGTATCAAAATTTAATATGAAAAATTCTTTTTATCTATAGTAAGAAGTAGTACAGTGAACTATTAATAATATTTTAGAATTCTATATCTCTGTTTCCCAAACTAAACAAATTAGTTAGGGGTTGAACTTTTGTACTGAAAATGAACTAGTGAAGAGAAAAGTTTGCGTATGAAGTGAAAATAGCAACCTAACATGTTAGGCATAAACCTTTGAGAGACTCCTACGATTAATAATGAGAGATTTTATTTTCCTCTCTTTTGAGGGAATTATGCTGACTGTCATTTCAATTATTTTTTGCAACATAGTAAGGGTTTAGGACTTAATATATGTACCTCTCAATTTCTATTGTATTTAAAGGCTTTAGGAATGTCAATAGTTACAATAGCGGCTCAGCATAATCCAGGGGTTTCAACAATAAGAGCATTGCTGTCATATTTTATCCCAGTTTTATATTTTCACAGAAATAAAACTCAATTCATTCCCACGTAATCCTATTAGAGGGAATTTTTCAGGGCTGAAATTTACCTTACCTAGTGGTCTCTCTTCTTAGCGTTCTTGAAGAAATTTTAAAGGTTTCAAATACTTTAATCTATGTGCTTTGACCTTTATAATCAGGAATAGAAAGTTAGGTTCAGGAAAAATCACTCCATTTTTAATTTTATTTTGTTGTATTGTTTCATTGATATCAAAAGTTGCCTTTTTTCACTAAATATTAATTCATTGTTAAAAAAGAAGAGAATAGAGGGAAGTTCAAAATCGATTTCTTTTGCAAAAATACCGAAAGGGAAAGAGAAAAAGAAAACTTCATCATTTATCTCAATAATGTAACTTTCATTACCACATTTTTTCTTGAACACTCAAAAGTTATTAATAGAAATAATGGAAAAGGAGCAAAACTTAAGAGCAAAAGCTGAAAATTACTTTGTTGGAGAGATTTTTTTCTAGAGAAAGTTTAAAATGTTTTGTATCATAGTTAAAATCTTAAATTGATAAATTGATGTTATGTTTAATACAATCAACTTTTCCTTTTCTTAAGAAGCGACGAAAATTCCATTTTAAATTATGAAAGAGTAAGTTTAAGTGAGGAGAAAATTGTCGAGAGAATATTCCGAAGAAAAGAAACATTAATAAAATGTGATGCTGACCTAGCAGCTCTTAAAATGTTAGCACCTACACAAACTGAACTTGATTTTACGATTGTTCGGATTCTATTCATAAAATGTTAGTATGAGAGATCTGATGGGCTTTTTTTGTAACTCAGAAAGTTTATTGACAAAAGATTAAATTTATATCTGTCTGGAAAAATCGATTTTTATTGTAATTTTTTAAAATAAAACAGGTTTTTTACTCCCTAAAATAAGTAAAGTTAGACATGTATGGAATTGCTAAACTTGAGTGCTCCAAATGCAAAACATGTGTTGGGCTCGAAAACGTGCATATTTTTAAAAGAAAACTGGGCTAGAGTTTGAATATTTAAGTTGAATTACTGCCCATTTTAGTTAAAGTTATGCCTATTAAGTTTAGAACTTGTTAAAAACTTAAAACTTACCAGGAAAGCTCTCATTCTGCTGATTGCTGTAACTTTATAATCCCAAAAGTTACCAAAGCACTTCTCCACTGATCACTGTATTGAACTGTTAACTCCACAAACACAAACAGATGACTGATGCTTGATTCAGAGCAGATTCACTTTTTAAAGGTACATCATCTTTGCCTAGCGCCCGCGAGATCTCCCTCCAAAATGCTGGGATCACATTCTCTTTCCTCGCGGTGCACCGGCGGTCCAGTGTGGATTATGCTGGAACCACTGCCTCGGGCACTCACTACTGACACAGTCTCTAGTTACCTCTTGAGAAAATCTTCCCTTTTCAGACTTGGCAAACTTTGCCAGCTCATTTCTGCTCTGGAGCCCCGACCGTTTGGTTACTTTTCTAGAGTTTTTTGAAGTACTCTTTTTTTAAAAACAATTTCTGTTTCAATATTTGTAAAAAATTGAAATCTCAAGTTCTTTTATCAAGTTGTATTCAAGTTGCTTTTTCATCTACCTGAAAACTAAAGTTAAATTTTTTTGTGCTAACTAAACAGTAGGTACCGAATTTAAAGTAAAACTATGAAGCATTATAATTTGAGAATGATAAAACTACCTAGCACTGTGTAAATATAGATATAGATTTTATAGCTCAAACTTTTTTTTTATACATTGGAAAATATTACTTACGTTCTTTTTATAAATTTAGGTATGTATTATAAATTTAGTGTTTGGTAATTGGTTACGGTGATCGACGGGTGGACATTTGAGTTCAAATCTCAGCTCAGCATAATTTAAAATTATCTTCTTATAATTTTCCAGAAAAGTACTCAAGAAGTACTCGTGCATGAGAGATATCAATAAAATCAGTGAATACTGTTTAAATGGCTGAAAATATAATGTTTCTTCAAAAAAAAAAAAAAAAAAAATGGATAATTTTTTGTTAAAAGTATTTTATGAGAATTATAGGCATTTTCTTAACTTGGACTATATAAATAAGCTAAATTATCAGACTCGATCTCCTAGCAAATTGTTGTTATTAATTTTCAAACTTAATTTTGATTGTACCTAATTATTGTAAACAAGGTTAGCTTATGTGTTTCAACTACATAATTAGTTCTAACAAATATATATTTATAGCTAGAGTTTTAAATGAACATTTAATAATTGATTTTCCCAAGGTTTACAACAAATGTTAAGTAGAGCAGATAGTTCAAAGTAGCTACTTTTAGATCAAAAAAAGTGTCACGGCTAACAATCTCAACTACTTATGATTATTATTTAAATATACCTCCTTCAGAAAGACATTTTGTAGGTACGAAAACTTATCTGGCGTGGAAAGGGGTAAGGGTATCAAACCAAAGGTACAGTATGATTCTATAAATCCATAAAAAACTTACACGACACTTTTGGGTAAGTTAGGGACACATAAGAACCAGGAAAATTATCAACACTTGTATTAAAATTAAATTTCAAAATAACTCGTCTATTATAATTAATCAAAATTAAAGAGACACAAAATATGGTCACATGAAGTCCCAATTAAAATAAATGTATGAAGGTGATTTCAGATAAAAAAATTCTCACTTTTTTTGTAATTTTAGCACCTCTTTGTCCCATAGAAGCTCTTTAAAGCATAAAATCTCGCCAAAATTAGAACACGATGTAAACCAATCATAATGTGGTGGTATGATTCTAAATTTTGAATGAGCTGAATTCAATGAACTCATTAAACAATAATACAGGTATTATTTCGCCAAATTATAAGAAGCTGAAAAAGGTTCCAACTATAGTATGTTATTGGCCGCGTTGTCTCTTTCTTTCTTTGTATAGGCGTTCTTCACACCTCGGCCGAAGTGTTGGACTAAGTATCACAGGGCGTGTGAAGTAAATAGTGCTGATTTCAGATTCTTCATTTAGAGAATAGTTCCCTCAGTGAAACACATATCTCAAAAAAAACATACATACATATTCAGGGGATTCATAAGACGTAGCTACCCATATAACTACCCAAGTTAAATTTTAGGTAGGTGTAAATGAACTATTAATAATTTTGCCGACTAATGAAAAAAATAAATGAAGCCATTTTTGTGAGCTTTCCAAAATTATTTCCATGAAAATGGGCGAAAATATATTGCATCCAGTTTATGTGAAAGTATAAAACTTTGATCGCCAATACATCTTTAATGTGCTGATATATTACCTTTTGGTCATAATTTTATTTATGTTCATATTTTCAAAAAGTGTAACTCAAAATGAGTTTTTGTACATACCTTGAAACTTTCTTGATGTTATTGTAGACAAGAATTTCCTCAGAAGTTGTCATTTATTTATTTTATTCTGTTCAGCAAAGAGTGACAGTGATGGTAGACAAGGTGTTTTTCTTCAAATGGCTGTCAAATTATGAATTTCGAAAATTAATTTGCTTCCTCTAATCATGATGCAAGTTTGCATTCATCAGTAAATTTATCTTGTGGGCTTTCAATAATATTTTTCAATTTTATTGTTGCACCTTGTATGAATTATAGGCACCAAACATCAAAAGCCAAAGAAAGTGCAAAGTTCATACATGCAGAGGCTGATTAAAACTTGGCAGTCTGCCATTTTTTTAACTTTAATGCGACACTCATCCCTTTCTGCAGTTTGGCATTAAATTTTATTTCCCTATTATTTCTTGTCAGCTCTTATTCTAATGAAGATTCAGTAGAAATTTTGTCCTATTGAAGGTCCTTACTTCCTTAGGTATTTTAAGTTAATGTTCCATTACGGTAAAGCAAGTTTCATTTTTTCTTAGAAAAAATCTGTTGCAATAAATTGTATTTATATTATTGTATTTCTTCATAATTAAAATTATACCTACGGAGTAATTTTAAAATATTAATTTTTATGTGTTTTTATTTTCAAGTCTAAATTTATTTCAGCAATATTTGAGTTATAACCATAGTGCCCTGGTGCTGCAACAATAGTCGCCTTGGTCGAGTGGGTAGCGCAACCAACTTGTACGCCGGTCATCCGGGTTCGATTCCCGGCGGGGTCAGATTATTTCAGCTGTGTACTAGGATGATACAGAATCCAATCAATTTTATTTCATAGTACCTATTAGTATGGCTAACGACCCTCAGAGTCGGCATCACGAACAAGCCATGAGTTACTAAAGCAAATGGTGTCCTACCCAACATATTTAACAAAAAATCATTCGTCATCTGGCTTCGTCTGTCCCGGTAGCTCAGTGGTAAAGGCGGCGGTCTAGTAATCCAGAAGTCGCGGGTTCGAAACCCAGCCGGAAATGACATGTTATCCTCCCATTTGGGATTTTTACCACTTAATAATACGTCTTGGGCTTACTGCTGGAATAATGGATATTAATAGTCTTAATCGGGCAGTATAAATAAGGCGATATTATTATTATATTTGTGCTTTATTTAGACAGGGTCTTGGGTTGCTCTCGAAAAAGATCAATCTTTTTGAGTGAGAGAGGAAGAAGATTTTTGCACTTGTCACTTGGTTGAGTACCTAGATTTTTTCACTTGACCCGGGTTCGAATCTCGACAAGGATGAAAATTCTACTCTATATTTTGGATGTTGTAGGTCCACTCATACCTCGTGAAGAAAAATGAGTAGCTTTGGATTTGTATGAGTAACAACAAGTGATGGCATTGGCATTACTAGAATAAAAATATAATAAAGAATGCAGAAAGGTGTACTGAATACGTCATGACAGACTTGTAGAAGTACATTCTGTGTTCAAGTGTTCCTTGAAACACTCAACCACTTGTCTACATAAATCTGTAAGAATACAAAAATACCGAAGAAAAAAACAATTCCTATAGGCCTTTAGGTCAATCTAGATAATTATGTTGAATGTCATATTTCTTTTCATCCCTATAAGACCAACCAAAAACTTACCCGCATGCGCTGAGATACTCTCTCTCTCTCACTTCCTCTTTCTCTTTCTCTCTCTCTCTCTCCCACGGTCCTTGGCAAAAGGAAAGTTCTACTCATTATCAGGAGAAATAGCAAAAGTACAAAACTGATATTATATGGATTGAATTAAATTTAATGCTTGAAACGTTGCAAATCACATTTACAGTTCTACATAAACCCAAGTCCATCTAAAGTTTAACTTATGGGAGAAAATGAAATGGACGTAATAGTTGTCAAACGCTCAGACTAGCTTAACTGTTTCAGTACGGGGTGGTTCAGAAACAAGGAAATGAAAGTAATATACATGTTAAGTACATAATACATATATTGGGCTAGATTTAATGATACCTAATTCATTTCTTTGGGGGTTTTCATAAAAGTTCCTATTTAATGTTTTAATAGTTAATGCAATGGTTATAAATGACGGTAGGCAGCATGTAACTTTATTTTGGTCAACCACTCATGAATATAATAAGATTTTCACCAGGCACCAGAGATCTGATACATTGACCATTGCTTGTAATGGGGGGGCCCACTAGGCAGCCAATATGACCATTGCTTGTAATGGGAGAGGGCCCACTAGCCAGCCAATATGGACCATTGCTTGTAATGGGAGAGGACCCACTAAGCAGCCAATATGGACCATTGCTTGTAATGGGAGAGGACCCACTAAGCAGCCAATATGGACCATTGCTTGTAATGGGAGAGGACCCACTAGGCAGCCAATATGGACCATTGCTTGTAATAGGGAGAGGGTCCACTAGACAGCCAATATGGACCATTGCTTGTAATGGGAGAGGACCCACTAAGCAGCCAATATGGACCATAGTTTTAATAGGAGAGGGCCCACTAGACAGACATGATTTATTGGCTGTCGCATTTAGAAAAACAGGTTGGACTCAGAAGCTCAGGTTACACAACCAGTTCAAGCTCAAAGAACTTCTAGTACTCCATTTGAATCTGCTGTCGATATCATTGGCTGTTTCTAAATGGCTGTGCAGTCTAGCTTCTTGTGGGCAGCCGCCCGAGAGCTGATGGGTGAACAAGAGCACATAACTCATATTATGTGGACCAAATTAAATTTAATGATGTCTCTCAGACGGAGCAAGCACATTTCTAGTACTACATAAAGTCTCATCATTCTAGAAAGCTATATGATGATCGTAATTGTCACAGGTTCATGCTGCTCCAACCTTTTGTACGCAGGGTGATTAAAAAGCAAAAGCAAGAAACTAATATCTTAATCACATTCTAACCTGTTGTACTTTTACCCCCATATTCACGAAAAGAATATTATGACTTAAGTTACAGAAATATTACTTTACAAAATAAGCAAAGTGTTAACCAGAAATATAATGGCGATCATGCTTGAGACATTTTCAAGACGAAAATTTCTATTCGCAAATGCGGCAGTTAGTTCTACAATAATACAAGCTCATTTAAATTTGACTTAAAGGAGAAAATAATATCATAAAGACAGTAATTATTGTCAATTGCTCATAAAGCTATCAATTCTTGTCATACAAGGTGGTACTAGTGCATTAAAATGTTATCTACTGTTAATTTGTATTCATATTTTTCTTGAATTTGATTAATATGTAGGTACTTATTTAGAATTTCTTCAATTTGATAAATAATACTTTGAAATTTGGATAGATACTTTTCTTGAATTTGAATAATACTTCTTTAGAATTTGTTCAATTTGATATTATACTTTGAAATTTGGATAGGTACTTTTTTGAATTTTAATATTACTTCTTTTTTGTTCAATTTGATATATAATACTTTGAAATTTGGATAGGTACTTTTGTTGAATTTGAATAATACTTCTTTAGAATTTGTTCAATTTGAAATAATACTTGGAAATATGGATAGGTACTTTTTTGAATTTGAATAATACTTATTTAGTATTTACTCAATTTGGATTCATATTTTTCTTGAACTTAAACTAGGAAAAGACAGTAATATTATATTGGGCTGAAATTAATGATACCTACCTATTTTTTTTTTTTTTTTTTTGAGTTGTAACGTTTTTTACTTCCCGCAAAAAGTTTTATATTTTGAAAGTACTTTTATTGAGCTAATAGCAAATCCGGCTCTCTTTGTCTTTTCGTATGTGTGAATATCAAAATACCTCATGCAAAGTAAATCATAATAGATAAATGAAATTTGGCATGTGACAACAATTCCATGAAAATAGGCCATTTAAAATATACCACCAGCTTATTTTCTTGTTGTCCGGTATAATAATTTGACCATTGACACCAGCACTGGTGTCAGATAGTTACTCACAGAATTCGCTTAGTAGTACTCAGTACTGTTTACCTAGAGTCTATAGACATAATTCGTCAAATTTATCCTATTGCAAAACCGACCTCAGTAGCTTGATCGATAAGGCGGCGAACTTGTACCCTGGAGATCGGTGGTTCAAGTCCCAAATTCAGCAAAGATTTAGTAAAGCCAGTTTGAGTAGTTGTGACATCACGACAGTGATTAACACAAATATGATAACTTATATCCTATTGCAATTTTATTATTGTTCAATAGATGGGCTGGGATGAATCTAATCATGTGTAAATTTATATTTTATCCATTTTTTTTAATAGGTTCTCAATATGAAATATTATCATTGATGATCGTTGTGTCCATTTCAGTGACATTTATATGCCAGGTGCGGGTACTATTGAAGATGTTGATCGAGATAAAAGCAATAGCCTGGGCAATAAAAGTCGCTGAGGTGTATATTAGAAAATATCATTTGTAAATGCTGAAACTAATCTACATATTGAATGTTGAAGATGATGGTATTTATTTTACGAGCGGTTACTCCAAGTAAGGACAATAGCATCTCGAGGAAGATGATGGAACCTTACTGTCCGGCCAAGTTATTGCTTGGAATATTTCTGAATGCTTGACTTGGAGTTAAGTAATGTCTATGTTATGATTTGTTAACAAACTTATAATGTTATTGTCTAGGTATATTGTGTCGGGCTGAAATGAGTACCTTTTTGCCAGCAGATTCACCTATTAAGTGTCAAATATTTGATAGTTAATAATGGGTTGACTCATAATATGTCTGCGTATAATATCTGATGTCTTACTATGTCTGAGTATCTCTATCTCTGACCGTGTACTGGTAGTCAATTGGTAAGGTCGGTAGTCTCGTAATGCAGGTAGCGAAGGGATCCGTTGGTTCGAATCTCACCAAATGCATCATGAATTTTTCATAATTTATTTGAGTTTGTGACCACATAATAATAAGACTCTGAAGGTTAGGTGGTAGAAAATGCTTTGAGTATTAACCTTGCCTGGTGGTTATCTTTCACTAAAGAGTATTATTATTATCGCTGATGGAAAGTCAACATGTGCGAAAGTGAAACCTTGCCCAAATATCATTGAACCAGAACCATCGAAGCTTTATTACAAGTCCAGTTCTCACCACCTACCCAATTAGAAACAGTTAAATTATTTATGCAATGAAGTAATTACTACGCACCTTCAGATAATTACACACTTTACCGTCGGCCTAAGTTTGGTACTGAGTTCCACCCATCATCAAGAGAATTAATAAGATAATGAATAAGTAAATAGCTAATATAAACTTGGTTTAAAACAAAACATCCATAAAAAACTGTTCAGTCAAAACAAAACTTTACGCAGTGTGCGACCACACTCAGTCTTAATTGGCAATTATAGGTACTAATTTATTTATGATACTTGGCTTCTACAAGAACTCAATGTGTAGAAAGACATGAAGTTCTTACTAGTTAATTTTCAAGTGGATAAGTAACTTACCTCCAATAATAAAAGGAAAAAAAGGAAAATTTTGGGAAAAAAAAAAAACGCCTTAAATTTCACTATAGGTTTTACCCAAAAATTATAGCCCCCTCTTAAAAAGGTTTTTGTTATTTTATAAAAATTTTTCCGATCTAAAATTTCTAATATACTTCCCCTCAAAAACAGTTCTAATCCCCCAAGGAAAAAAAATTATTTATAATTTTTAATTTCCCGGGGATATTAGCGGGTTTTTTTTTCTACCCAAAACTTTCCCCATAGCCCCCAACTTACACTTACTACTAAAAAACCTTAGCCCGCACAAGACCCTTTTTAAAAAACCGAAGGGGGAAATTTAAAAAAAACCATTTTAAATAGTTTTTTGTTATTAAATAAAAATTTAGGGGAAAAATTTTTGGTATCCCAGAATTAAAGAACCTTTCAAAATCTTTAAATTTCCCCAGCACAATTGCGTGGAGGCCCTTTTTTTTAAAAAAAAAGTTAGCCTTTCCCCACGGGCCCAATTTTTTGGGGGCCCGGGAATTTAAAGGGGGGTTTTTTTTGAAAAGGTTTTCCCTTAAAATAATTTCTGGGGATAACCCAAAACTTTTTTTCCCAATTTTAAAAATTAATTTTTGAATTTTTTTAAAACAAAAAAAGGGTTTTTAAATTTTAAAAAAATGGGGGTTTAAAAAAAAAATTAAAACCAAAAAACTTTTCCCGGTTTAAAAAAGAGGCCCCTTTTTTGGGGGCCAAAAAGGGGCCCCAAAAAATTTTTTCCCCAAAAATTAAAAAAAAAAAAGGGTAAAAGTAGGGGAAAAAAGGTTGGGAACCCTAGGGAAAAGAAAAGTTTTTAAAGGAAAAACCCGAAAAAAAAACCCCACGCAATTTTTTTTTTTCCGGAAATAAAAATTGTTAAAAAATTTTTTAAAAAATTTTTTCCTTTGGGGGGGAGGAATTAAGAAAACTTTTGAGGGGGGTAAAAAAAATCTTTAAAAGAAAAACCTTGGGGAAAAAATCGAAAATTTTTAAAAAAATTTAAAAAAAAATTAAAAGCCTTAATGAGAGTCAAAATTCGGGGAAAAAACCATAGTGAAATTGGGGGGCGTTTTTTTTTTTCCAAACCAATTTTCCCCCTTTTTTTTTTGGAGGTAAGTTACTTACCCTTTTAAAAATTAAATTTTAAGTAAGAATTTAAAATGTTTTTTTTACCTTAAAAGTTCTTGTAGAACCAAAAGATCATAAAAAATTGGTACCTATAATTCCAAAAATTAAGACTGGTGTGGTCGCACACTGCGAAAGTTTTTTTGACGGAATTTTTTTTTATGGATTTTTTTTTTTAAACCAAGGGGTTTTATTAGCTATTTACTTATTCATTATCTTTTTAATTTCTTTGATAAAAGGGTTTAAAAATCAGTACCAAATTTTGGCCGACGGTAAAGTGGTAATTATCTAAGGGGGCGTAGTAATTATTTTTTTGCAAAAATTTTAATTTTTAAATTTTTTTTAATTGGGAAAATGGTGAAAAATTTGGCCCCTTTTAATAAAGCTTCGATGGTTCTGGTTCAATGATATTTGGGAAGGGGTTTTATTTTCGCAAAATTTTATTTTTCCCTCACGATAATAATAATACTCTTTAGTAAAAAAAAAACCACCAGGAAGGGAAAAAAACTCAAAGAAAATTTTCCCCCCCACCAAAACCCTTTAATTTTTATTTTTATGGGGAAAAATCAAATAAATTTTAAAAAAAATTAAAAAAACCCCTTTGGTGAGTTTTGAACCAACGATCCCTTCCTACCTGAAAAACGAGACTACCGAACCTTTAAACCAAAAACCAAAATACCGGTCAGAGATAAGATACCCCAACATAGAAAAAAAATCAGATATTAAAACGCAGACATATTTTGATAAAACCCCTTATTAACTATCAAATATTTACACTTAATAGGTGAATCTGCTGGAAAAAGGGGACTCATTTAAAACCCGACACAAATACCAAAACATAACTTTTAAGTTTTTAACAAATCTAACATAGACTTTTCTTAACCCAAGTCAAGCTTTTAAAAAATATTCCAAGCAATAATTGGCCGGGGCAGAAGGTTTTTCCCCCCACCCCCCTCGAGATGCAAAATTTTCCTTACTTGGAGTAAACCCCTCGTAAAAAAATACCATAAAATTTTTAACATTAATTTTTTTAAAATTTGTTTCACTTTTTTTAAAGATATTTTCTAATATCACCCCCAGCCTTTTATTGCCCAGGCAAATTTCTTTTTTCTCGTTTTAACATTTTCAATAGTACCCCCCAAACCGGGATAAATGTCACTGAAATGGACCCAACGATCATCAAGATAATATTTCATATTGGAAACCTATTAAAAAAAAATGAAAAATATAAATTTTCACAAAGATTAGATTCATCCCACCCATCTATTGAACAATAAAAAAATTAAAAGGGGAATATAAGTTATAATTTTTGGGGTTAAATCACGGTCGTGATGTCCACAACTACTCAAACTGGTTTAAAACTAAATTTGGGGTTTGAATTTGGGCTTAACCCAAAACCGATCCCCGGGGGTAAAATTTTTTCCCCGCCTTATCATCAAGCTACAAAAGGCCCGGTTTTTGCAAGGGGATAAATTTGACAAATTTTTTTCCCCTTTTAGACTCGGAAAAAACAAAAACCTGAGTACAAAAAAGCAAATTCGTGAGTAAAAAACCCTGACACCAGTGCTGGTGTCAATGGTCAAATTTTTAAAACCGGGGCAACAAGAAAATAAGCGGTGGATTTTTTAAAAAGGGCCTTTTTTAGGAATTGGGGGCAAAATCCCCAAATTTTTTTTTTCCCATTATGTTTAAAATTTGCATGGGGTTTTTTTAAAATTCCACCCCATAAAAAACCCCAAAAACCCGGGTTTTTTCTATTACTCAATAAAAGTATTTCCCCAAAAAAAAAAATTTTTGCGGGGGAAAAAAAATTTAAAAAAATCAAAAAAAAAAAAAAAAAAAAAGGAGGTTCATTAATTTCACCCCCCAAATAATTTCCCCGCCCTTTTTCCATTTTTTAATTTTTTAAGAAAAAAATGAACCCAAAATTTTTAGTAAATACTAAAAAAGAAAATTTTCCCCAAATTCCCCCAAAAATACCTTCCATATTTCCTATTTTTTCAAATTGAACAAATTCAAAGAAGTATTATTAAAAATTAACAAAAGTACCTACCCAAAAATTTTTTAAAGTATTTTAAAATCAAATTGAACAAAAAAAAAGTAATTTTAAAAAAAAAAATTAAAAAAAATCCCTTTCCAAATTTAAAAGGGGATAATATCAAATTGAACAAATTCAAAAGAATTTTTTTTTAAATTCAAAAAAAGAATCTTTTTCCAAATTTTTTAAAGTAAAAATTTTATCAAATTGAAGAAATTTTAAATAAGTACCTACATATTAATCAAATTCAAAAAAAAATTTTAAAAAAAATTTTAAAAAGTAGATAACATTTTAATGCCTAGAAAACCCCTTGAATGACAAAAAATTATAGCTTTTTTGAGAAATTTTACAAAAATTTTAATGTCTTTTTGATATTTTTTTCTCCTTTAAGTAAAAATTTTTAAAAAAACCCTTTTAATTTTTTGGGGAGAACTAAGGGGCCGCATTGCGAAAAAAAAATTTTTTGTCTTGAAAATGTCTAACATAAAACCCCCTTATTTTTCCCCGGGTTAAACTTTGTTTAAATTTTTAAAGAAAAATTTCTAAAAATTAACCCCAAAATTTTTTTTTCGGAATATGGGGGTAAAAGTAAAACCCCTTTTGAATGGGTTTTTAAAAATATTAGTTTTTTTGCTTTTTTTTTTTAACCCCCGCGACAAAAGGTTGGGGCAGCATGAACCTGTGAAAATTTAAAAGACCCCTCATATACTTTCTAGAATGATGAGACTTTTTTGTAGTACTAAAAATTTTCCCCTTCTCCGCTGAGAGACATCATTAAATTTAATTTGGTCCACATAATTGAGTTATGGGGCTCTGTTCACCCTCAGCCCCGGGCGGCTGCCCCCAAAAGTTTTGACTGCACAGCCATTTAGAAAAAAACCAATTTTTATCGACAGCAGATTTTAAAAGGAGTCTAGAAATTTCCCCTTTGGGGGTTAACTGGTTTTTTAAACCCCACTTCTGAGTCCCCCAAACCGTTTTTCTAAATGCACAGCCAATAAATCTGTCTGCTAAAGGGGGCCCCTCCTATTAAAAAAAATGGTCCCCATTGGCTGGTTAGGGGGTCCTCTCCCTTACAAACAATGGTCCCATATTGGCCGTCTAGTGGAAAACCCCTTTTCCATAACCCCAACAATTCCAAAATTGGGGGCCTAAGGGTCCTCCCCATTACAAGCAAAAGGGCCATATTGGGGGCTTTTTGGGTCCTCTCCCATTACAAGCAATGGTCCATAAAGGGGGGGGGTTAGTGGGTTTTCCCTCCCATTAAAAGCCCCAAGGGGCCCTATTTTGGTGGCTAGTGGGCCCTCCCCTTACAAGCAATGGTCCCCCATTTTGGTGCCTAGGGGCCCCCCCCTTACAAAAAAGGGCAATGACAGACCTGGTGGGGCCGGGGGAAAAAAATTTTTATATTCAGAAAAGGGGTTACCAAAATTTTAAATTTTTTATTTTTGCCTACCGGGGATTTATAACCCCTTTTATTAACTATTAAAACATTAAATAGGAAAATTTTTTTTAAAACCCCCAAAGAAATGAATTAGGTATCATTAAAAATAGCCCCCAAAAAGGGGTTAATTTTTTAACATGTAAAAATTTCTTTTTTTTCCTTGTTTCTGAACCCCCCCCTACTGAAAAAATTAAGCTAGTCCCAGCGTTTTTTCCCCAATTTTTTCGGTCCCCCCCCCATTTTCCCCATAAAATTTAAAATTTTTTATGGACCCCCCCCCTTTTTTTTGTAGAACTGAAATGTGATTTTAACGTTTTAAAAAATTAAATTTAAAAATTAATCCAAAAAATATCGTTTTTTCTTTTGCTATTTTTTCCCGAAAATGATAGAACTTTCCCTTTTTTCCCAAAGGGCCGTGGGAGAGAGAAGAAGAAAGAGGAAAAAAGGGGTGAGAGAGAGAGAGTATCTCACGCATGCGGTTTTAATTTTTGGTTTGGGGTTATAGGGGGGAAAAAAAATATGAAAAATTTAACATAATTTTTTAATTGACCTAAAGGCCTATAGGAATTGTTTTTTTCCCCTTGGTATTTTTTTTTTTTCCCACAGAAAATTTTGTAGACAAGTTTTGGGTTAGTGTTTTTTAAAGGGAAAACTTGGGGAAACAGGGGAAGGGAAAATTTTACAAGTCTGTTCCCCGACTTTTTTAGTACACCCTTTTTTTCATTCCCCTTTTTATATTTTTTTTTTAGTAAAAGCCAATGCCATCACTTGTTTTTTACTCATACAAATTTTCCAAACTACTCATTTTTCTTCCGAGGATGAGTGACCTAAAACCCCCCCCAAAAAATAGAGTAAAATTTTTTATCCTTGTCGAGATTCAAACCCCCCGGGCCCCAAGGGGGAAAAAACTAGAAAATAAACCCAAAATTTACAAGTGCAAAAATCTTCTTCCTCTCTCACTAAAAAAAATTTTAACTTTTTCGAAGAAAACCCAAACCCTGTCTAAATAAAGCACAAATATAATAATAATATCCCTTATTTTTTATGCCCGTTTAAAAACCCTTTTTTAAATCCATTTTTCCCCCGCAGAAAAACCCAAGAGGGGAATTTTAAGGGGAAAAAAAAACCCAAAAAAGGAAAAGGTAACATGCCCTTTTCCGGTTTTGGGTTTTTTGAACCCGCGACTTCGGGGTTACAAACCGCCCCCTTTACCACTGACCCCCCGGGGAAAAGACAACCAGATAAAAGAATAATTTTTTTAAAAAATTTTTTGGGGGGGCCCCCTTTTTTCTTTAGTAACTCAGGGGTTTTCCCCTGATGCCGACTCGAGGGCCCCTTACCATACAAAAGGGGACAAAAGAAAAAAAATTTTATTGGATTCTGTATCACCTAGTAAACAGCGGGAAAAAATCTGACCCCGCCGGGAATCGAACCCGGATGACCGGCGTACAAGTTGGGGTTCGCAACCCCCCCCGAAAACCAAGGGACTATTGTTGCAGCACCAGGGGGCTATGGTTTTTTAAATCAAATATTGCGGAAAAAAAATTTTTAAAATTTAAAATAAAAAAAAAATAAAAAAATTTAAAAAATTTTTAAAAATTTCTCCGTAGGTATAATTTTTTTAAATTTGAAGAAATACAATAAAAAAAAATACAATTTTTTTCAACAGATTTTTTTAAGAAAAAAGAAACTTTTTTTACCGAATGGGGCATTTAAAATTAAAAAACCCCAAAGGGAAATAAGGACCTTCCCCAAAGGACAAAATTTCTACTGAATCTTCATTAGAAAAGAGCTGACCCAAAAATTAAAAGGGAAATAAAATTTAATGCCAAAACCCCCAGAAGGGATGAGTGTCCCCAATTTTTTTAAATTTTAAAAAAAGGCGACTGCCCCCAATTTTAATCACCTCTGCATGTATGAAAAATTGGGGCTTTCCTTTTTGGTTTTGATGTTTTTTGGGCCATAAAAATTATACAAGGTGAAAAAAAAAAATTGAAAAAATTTTTTTGAAACCCACCCCAAAAAAAAATTTTTTGATGAATGCAAAAAATTTCATCATGATTAGAGGAAGCAAATTAAATTTTTTTAAATTCATAATTTGACAGCCTTTGGGGAAAAAAACACCCCTTTCTACCACACGTCACTCTTTTTTGAACCCCAATAAAATTTTAAAAAATGACAACTTCTGAGGGGAAAACCCCTTTCTACAATAACTTCCCCCAAAAAGTTTCAAGGGGTGTACAAAAACCCCCTTTTTTTTTTACACTTTTTGAAAATAGAACATAAATAAAATTATGACCAAAAAAGGAATATATCAGCACATTTTAAAGTATTGGGGGGTCAAAGTTTTTAAAAATTTCCCCCAAAACTGGATGCAATATATTTTTTCCCCCCTTTTTTTGGGGGAAAAAAAATTTTTGGGAAAACTCAAAAAAATGGGGTTTATTTATTTTTTTTTTAGTCCGGGGAAAAAAATTTTTTAAAGTTTTTTTACACCTACCTAAAATTTTTTAACCCCTTGGGGGGTTATATGGGTACTAAATCTTATGAAAACCCCCGAAAAAATTTTGTATGTTTTTTTTTTTAAATTTGGGGGTTTTACCCCAGGGAACTATTCCCCCAAATGAAGAATCTGAAAAAAATGTTCCCAACCCCTGTACATGTCTTCAGCTAACTACGTGACAGGAATAGGTTGAGTAAATAGTAAGTTCTGGGTATTATGTCACTGTACATCATTCTGACTAGAATATTAGCCTAATAGTCTTTGGTTTTGGGATTTTTTTTTGTTTTTACAGCGTCTGATTAGTTTTTTCTTCTGGGTTATTTTTTGGTAGTATAAACAGGGAGTAGCCAGCAGTTTGCTGGGGGACTTTAAACAGGGAGATAGCCGCATTGGTTGGTATGGGGCCTTGTGAAATTATATTAGCCTCCTGTATAGACAGTGTAGAAGTGCAGTCATTCCTCATATGCACACTTTGAGGACCACCTAATAGATGATTCATCAATGTATAATTTGGATTGAAATTGAAGTACCTGATTTAAATGACAGTAAACTCAGCTTACATGACTGAAAACTTAAAACTTTAAAAAAATGCAAATTATAGTGCCTTATGACTTATCTAGCGCCATGTTCCAATATCAATTAAATACTTTAACTTATTTTGAAACCCATTTTAACCTAACTTCTAACTTTCCATTTGGAATGATTTTTTAAATTTATTATGAAATTTGGTGTTTAAAATACAAATTCATAGTTTGGGCGTTGTGACCAAATTAGTTGGATGTTTAATTTCATACTATGCGATACTACCTTTAGTTGGATTCCTTCGCAACGGTGTCCTAAATTGTACCTTTAGTTGAGATATTTTAATAAAAGAAACAGTATTGAGTATAACATGAATTTTTCTAAATAGCTCATTTAACCTGTCGTTAATTTTTTAACCTTCGAACAATTAAGTTATTTTCATTTAATGAGAATTCCAAGTAAATTAGCTCGGTAGAATGAAAATAACTTAATTAACAAAATTATTGTTAATTAGCTTAATTTAACGTAGTGGCTAGGTCATCAAATTTCAATGCTTATTTTCTTCCAAGTATAGTGACCCAAAATCAAAAAAAAGCAGAAAATGTATTTTGTTGCGATCGAACCCAGGTATCGTGCGTGCAACCAGGTGTGTTACTTTTCTAAACCGTGGTGACTACTCGTAGAAAAAAAGTTTTTGCATAATTTCTTGATGAGTTAAATGCTGAAGTTAAGCAACGCCAGCTAGGCGAGAATATGGATATCATAATATCTTTGGAGTTTAATCAGTGGCCGATTCATATTCTAAAACAAGGCTAGGAAAGGTTTATTGTGACTTGAAGGAAGGTTGTGCGTTAAATTTGAGGTAAACCCCTCTGTTTGAAAAATGAAATTTGTTCATTTATTTTTAGGATCATATAATAAGTTTAAAACGAAAAGAGACGCTTTCCTAATTGGGTTTAACCAACACGCGCACCAAAGTCAGATTGAGGGGCAGTTCCATCCATTCTTTGTTTTAATCCTATATTCTGATTCGGCCTAGGTGTAATTGGTGCTTACAAATACTTTAATACCCGGATCATACAATCTACACATCTAGAATAATACACCACTTTATTTTATAAAACCAAATTTTAATTTCCGAAGTTGGACAAATTACTTATGTTTCTGAATAATTTTGAATCATGATAAAAGACTTATGTCGGAAATTACAAATACTTAATAAAAATTTTTAAAAATTATTAATTTGAGGATGTCTACGTCTTGGCATCCAAGAAATTACTAGAAAAGATGCTGCAGTCTGGATGAAGATTTTTGGGTACCGAACTGGCAGAAATGTCCGGAGGGTTCTTACAAATATTCCTTTTCGAAGAAATTCATTTTTGATTTTCTGATCTCAGGTTGCAGATTATTACTTAAAAGAGCCATTTGGATCAAGCATAGGAATTGTAGTTTGTATTTGAAATCATGCATCTGACATCGATGCTCTAACCTTGGTTTTAAGTTACAGTATCCCAAATTAGTTCCTTTAAAAATTTAGTTAATTTCAATCTGATAGATAAATTCTACAATGCAAAAAAAAAACTCACTTATCAGTATCCTGTTAATTTTAACATACACGGTTTTGCCAATTTTTTGAATTTTATTAATAAGTTGGTTTAACCAGTTACATGTCTAATAATAGCTGGCGAATAAAATGTCTTTAATCAGTAAAATGTTTTTCAAATTTTATTATCGTATTTAAATTCTTCAAAAATAAAATTCAAAATAAAAGCTTCTTAAAAGTTAACATGTAAAATCAAATAAATTCATTGTTTCTTTTAAAGCTGCAGTGCATAATTATAAATCTCTATTACCCAAAATTCCAATTCTCACTAATAAACTTTCTTAAATTTTATTCAAAATTTTTTTTTAATTCAGCAAGTTGATGATAGACATTCTAATATAATTTCCTTATCAATAAATTAAGTTTCAAAATTTCTATTAATTATTTTAAAACATGATTTTAATTATTTAAATTTTGCCATGTCAAAATTTTACCAATAATATTTTTAAAGAAATAGTATAAGAAGTTCATGAATGAGTAATAAAATTAATTTCATTTCAAACATCTGAAAAAAAAAATGATTTTAATTCCCTTTTTTCTTTTTTTTAAAAATTTATTAGGGAAAAGTTGGAATATGGATAAAAAATAACTTAAAAATAAATTTTCCGGATCAAATCCTCTGAAAAACCTTCAAGCAATAGTCTTAAATTGGAACATTTAAAAAACTTAAGTAACATTAGAGATCAGTAGGTGGCAAGAGCTGAAAATTCATTTTAAAACGTAAAATTTTTTTGAGTAGAAATATATAAACGCAATCATAGAATCGAAGCAAAGTCGTTATCATAAAAACATCAAAAGCAATGCATATTTAACTATTGCTCCCAAATTTTAAATATTAGAAGTGAAGAACTTTAGTGAGCCAATAATTTTAGATTTGACAGAGAAGCTAATTCCTCAAGAGGAAGTGAATTTTTCTCATTTGTAGTCTCTATAATTATTATCTTAATGTTTGTGAGATAAAGACTAAAATTTTTTGGAATACATTTAGAAATTTATAATGTTTTTTAGAAATTTTTGAAAAAAATAGAATTTAGAATATTATAGACTTAAATTAGTTCGATAGTTAAAAAATTAATTAATTTTGATAAAAAACGTGAATTAATTATATTTACGTATAAGTTTGTCAAAAATAAAAAATGCTGTACTAATGTGAAACTATTAATAAATTGATCTTTTCATTTTTCAATAAAGTATTTTCTTCAAGTTAAATAATGGTCAATAGGACATAATTTTTGATAATCAACGTCAAAACCCGTGATAATTGGGATTTGAAAAATAATAATGTCTATGGCGATACCTGGAAACAGGGCTTAAAAACCACATTAATAATTACATGATCAGAGAAACGGAAACACTGAAGTTTACTATACTAATGCAAAAACCAGAAATAAAGGAAGCCTATTGTATGGGGGTAAAAAATCTAGACTGCAACAATGAATTTGAATTTACGTGGTACATTTGGCATAACCCAATACAAAATTAAAACCATACCAAGATTCAAATGTGCAAATGATTGCATATTGAATGGCATTTCAAACCTTTTTAAAACTTCCTTCTACAAAAAAAAATATAAATGGATTCTTTCTATATTGTTTTATGGTATTTGTAACATCAATGTTTGGATACAATTTATTGGAGCAAATTATATCCATATCTAATTCATAGGTAGTTTTTCTATATAACTATTAATAAAGGAAAGTCCTCTTACAAAACAATTTTTTATTCTTTTAATTGAAAATTTATGAAAAAATTTTGCAAAAGAGGGAGAAATACTTAATAGTTATAATCTTGGATTTTTTCATCACTCTTTCAGTAATAAAAGGCATGTATTTAAAAAGATTTCGTGCTCCAGAGCGATAGGTTTTTTTCAAGATACTATAGTAATTTTTGATCAGTTTAAATAAAGAAATGTTTGCACTACTGAGAAGATTAATATGTATTTAATGAAGGATTTTATAACTACCAGACATATTGAAGTTCAAAAATTTTGATGGAAAAAAATTCCAAGTCTAAAACTAATAAAATGTATTAATCATGTATGATGGTACTGTGGTTAATTAATATATTCAGTTCACTTTTCCATTAGACTAAAATTCCATTCTAATTTTCCCATTATAAAGAAATTAAATTAACAATAACATGGTAATATAATATACTACCAACGGAAATTGCCCTTATTTTATAACTATTGTTAATCCTTTTTTCTTTTATAACTATTTAGATAAACTAAATTAAAGCATGCGGAAATCATACAGAAGTGATTCAACTGTTAATGAGATAGTGCATTTCTCATTAAGACTTAATTCAAGGGAATTATGCGAGTCAGGGTTCACCATGTAATAAGTTTGTTTATTGCTTTGTGATACTACATTGTATTCATTCCATGTTGGTTCGGCTAGTAGAATAAGTCCCTTCGATGCATTATTCTAGATAAAATTAGTATTAGAATGGAAAAAGGCAAGTTTAAAAAATATACACATTTATTGCACCGTGTTTTTTCATTGCTATAAAACAAAGTAAAAACCTAGTACAGAGTTATGATACAGTCTAAATACAATGTGGGAGAATTGCGAAGAAAACCTGCAGAAACCCCTTGGGGTTCTGCATTTCTTAGCATTCAAATTTTGATTTAGTTCTCATTGGAGGGAGAACAACTTAGCTTGGAACACACCACAATCATGTCAATTTAACATCCATCATCACCAAAACTCAGCAACTTCCATGGGACTCCAACCCCAGATCTCAATAACAACAACTACAATTTTCCACCAGCACATCCAGAGTCCACAACAAACACAACACAAACCACTGGTCTCTGGTTTACTGATGAGATAAAGGGTTTGGATGGGGCGTGGGCGGAGTTGGGTGCTGATTTTGGGAATCTGGTATGTTCAAGGCGTAGTTGAGGTTTAATCAATTTTGGGACAGATGAAAAAAGGATTTTAAGATGTAAACTTTTGAACATCTTGTAGGTTATAAGGAGGTGGGCTAACTGCCAATTGTTGGGTAATCTCTGCTTTGAGTGAACAAACTACATGTTTGGATCTGGAACCACACCAACTTACCATAACTGTGCCCTCAAATCTAGCACCTCCGAAGCTGTACACCACATCAGCTGTGCCTGAACCACTCTCCAAGGAAAAATTCCAATCCATAAACCCCCAACCACCCGAGCACTCCCTGTGTAACACACCTCTCTTGTAGCCAACTCTACCTTATTTTAGCAAGCCTCCTAGCCAGCTGTATCCACCTCAACCTCTGTATCACCACTTCCCAGCCGGGGGGAGTCCGTAGTGGAGCTTGGGGAACTGTAGGTGTATTCCGGTTGGCTTAGCGTGAGCCAACACGACGAGGGAAAGACCAATCTGCAAAAGAATGAAAGTTTAGGTCAGCTCGTGAGGGCATCGATGGTTACTAGTCTGAATATTATTTTTATTTGCAGTGAGACTTTTGTTTCACACAAGATCCAGGATGTGATAGCGATGCCTGTTCAACCTGTCAAATTATGTAATGGAATATCGCACTAACAAGATGTATATAAGGTGCTGGTTGTTATCTGAATAGAACGCTTGTATGTACTAGGTCTTATATGTAATAGTATGGCACTTCGGGAAACAATACAGTTTGCGCGATAACAAGTTATATTGGGCATTAGAACCATGACAATTAATTAGTTATAATTATATTTTATAAATAAGAGGCAGGTATGTAGTATTGCATAGTACTAATATTTACCCCATTACGCTTGACGCTCTTACAAACTATATTATTTTATAACACGAAGTCATCTAGTACCCAGTATACTATAATATTTATGTATAGTTCTTCTTATACCTCAATGTTTATGTTTTAGATTGTAATGTAATTATAAAGAGGGAATACATGGTAATTATTGTGTAATACTGTACTGCATAAAATTTTTAGTGGTAATCCAAACACTACTAGAGAAGTGAATGCTCTATACATGTTATCTACCAGGGAATTCTCTGATTATGTAGAATCTATTTGTTCTAATTTAGTCTAACGGTAATGTATTTTGGATCAGAAATACAGAAATTTTTTTAATTAGGTTTGTTTTGTGTCTATAGAGATTTTTAATTTTGTGTGTAAGTTAGCATTTATTCTGAATCATGAATCAACGGTCCCATACTTCTTCGTCATGTTGTATACTGTGTGGACTAAAATGGAATTATGTGAATAATTGGGTGGAAACTACAGCTCGAAAAATAAATTTAGGTCTGGGGTAGCTGGTTTTAGTTGAGTTTAATTCAGTGTTCCTTGATGTAGGTTTGGTGTAGCAATAGATTCTAATTTGGCATAACTGATTTTGGTATAACTTACAAAACACGCATAGGGATTGGAATTACAAACTTCACATGAGCAATGGATTCACAAAAAAATACGATAGTACATTTTGTAAGTATTCATTCTTGTTTTTAATGTTGGGCTCTGTATATTTTGTACATATGGATCATTCATTAATCCAACATATTTGGATAAAATTTAGGTTTTTAAATATATTCGACAAAAACTACATAAAAGATAATTTATCGAGAACTAATTGTATAAATCATATCAAGATTCAAGATTTTATATTTTAATAGGTTTCATTAAAATAGTATTAAATTCTTAAAATTGTTTGAGTGTTCTATTTATTTATAACATTTTAGCATACCAAACCAATTAATATTTTTTTTCAAATTTAAATAATTTTTTATTCCTTAGGATTAATGGTTAATGGTACTAATCTAACAAGATTTATATTGGTTGGTAGATATTTAAAAAAAAAGGGTGTGTCAATATTTGTTAAAAAAATTGTTTTCGTACTTTTGCGTTAATTTTTGAAAGTCCAACGGTATTGTTACAAAGTAAATTTTAAACTTAAATATTTTATTTCCAAGAAAATTGGGACTGAAATTTAGTTGTAACTCTGTATATCAGATTTTACGTATTCATGTAAAAAAATTAATAATATATTATTAAAATATGCAGGTACCTATTATTTTATAGTTTTCACTACATTCTACTTGCTAGAAATTTACGTATAGCAAATTCTTCGTAGTGAAAAAATATATAGCAGGAGGAAAAATTTGATTTAATAATCTTGAGTGTAAATGGGTTTAACAAACATAAATGACATGTTGACAAGGTCTATTGATATTCAAATTGTGAAATCGATTGAAACGGCTAAATCTCAACATGTTTTTATTAGATATGTACTTTGCATAAGTACTAACACTGAATTTGGAGGTGAAGAAAATTTTTAGTAACACCACCTTTATCTGAACTCGCCAAGGGTTTGAGGTGTTCAGAATGTGTTGGCTCCTTGATCTCAAAATGAGATCACGATTTTGGAGTGATATTAACATCATTGTCTTTGAGTAGGTAACATTTGGGATCTAATGCTTGAATAATTTGCAGATTGTTGAAGGTAGAAAAGTGGATTCCCAAGTTAAGATGCGGTTTCATTATTGGGCGGTGACGATGAATGCGACGACGATTTAAGTCAGTTGTTATAACGTTAGTGAGTTTTTTTAGGGAAGTGCTAAAGTATATCAATTCATTGATTGTGTTTTGTATTTTATTTCGTAGACCTATTTGTAAAAACATAGTATAATTAAATGAATATTCTAGTGATGTTCGGGCACTATATCCATAAACATTGCTGAAACTGTTGTGGATAGGATTGTGTCCCGATCGTTTCGGTAAGAATTTGTTTTTTAGCGCCCTTTTTTTCAAAACTTAAATTTTTTTAATCCTGATACTATAAAAGGGCAATTATTCCTCAACGGGGCTTGGGGGCAAAAGTCCCTTTATCGTTTGGCATTTCGGCAATTGGTTAAATGAAATCCCGGTCACCAATCAGGATATTATCTTACTGCAAATTGAAACTAAGAAAACTTGTATTAAACATGTTTGGAATTTTTTTTCTTTAATTAAATATTATATTAAAAATATATTTTTTTAATTAAAGGGTTTAACCCTCGAAGAGTTCTTGAAAAAAAGGTTTACATAATTGGATTTCCCTTGGGTTTTTTTTTATATTATTTCGCTATTTCATACATTTCTAAAATTAAGTAGCAAATTTTTAAAAAAGGTTTCGCTATCAAAAAAATTGTTAAAAAATCGAAACAACAGTTTTTGTGAACTTTAATTTGGATTATTTACACATTAATATGACAATTTTTACACTTATTTTAAGATTATGATACAAGTGACTTACCTATTCTTGGAATTTAAAAAAACAAAATAACAAGTACAAAATTAATAATCGTTTTAGTTAATGAACAAATGTAAATTGTTGATTATCTAGATTCCCAAAACTAAATTAAATATTTTTATCATTAATTTTTAACAGAATTAATTTAAATTTTTTTCAACTTTTTGAAATTAAAAGCATTGATTTAAAATATTTTAAGAAGTTTTCCAAGTTTACAGAAACATTTAAATTTTCATTAAATACTTGTGCTGATGTATGTCTTTGCATAGAATTAAAGTTATCTTTATTTTTTTGTGGAAAATTTTAATAGCAGCAAAATTGCTTCTACAACACAATATTTAATGGTAATTTAATCAATTAACATATTAATATAATGGCAAATATCTAAGTTAAAAATTTAAATCAAATGGTATATCAATGTTAATGGGTGAATCTTTTCTTTGAAGTTATTTAAACTAGCTCTTAATTTTTTACATATTTAGTGGAAATGTTATGCTTACGCAAATTTTTATAAGAAACTTTATGTCTCTAATAATCCACTGAAAAATCAAAATTTTATGGCTTGTTACTTCAAATGATAACAAAATCTCATGTTCCAATGAAGAACTTTAACAAGAAATAGGGGCCTTTAAGACAAAAGAAAAACAAAAAAAAATCTTCCCCCCCCCCAAAAAAATTTTTTAAAAAAATTTTTTTTTTTTAAAAAATTTTAAAAAAAATTTTAAAAGGTTTTTTAAAGGGCTTTTATGGAAACCCCCCCTTTTTAATAAAAAAATTTTTAAAAAAATAAAAATTAATAAATTTAAAATTACATTTCTGGGGTAGTAATTTTAAAAACATTCAATTGTATAGAATAATTGGAAACTGTAATAACGTGAAAAATTTGAAATTATTTGAATTTTAAACAATTCAAAAATTTTAAATTATATTTTATCAATATTTTTTTAAAACAAGCCCATTTTATATTTAAAATCTTGTCAACTATTTTGCAATTTTAACCCCATTGGTTTGTAAATTTTATTTTTATGTTTTTTCCAAGTTATTCAATCTTAAAATTTTCAAAAACTTCACGTCCCCACAAACCTCTTTTGATTTATCCTCAGGAATTAATCAACAAAACTGCTTTAAATAATGCAATAACTTCATCCAAGCAAATCAAAAAACCCCACCCAGGAATACTATTTATTTAACATTTGAAGTCCTAAATTTTTCACCTAATTGAACGTTTTGTGAAATTTTAACAACAGACAATATATCATTAAGTATTTGGAGAAAAGTAACTGAATCAAATTACTGTGAAAATTCCAATCCCTTAATTAATAATCTTGTATTTTCTTCAAATTACGCTTTCCTAAACTTTTAGGACAAATAGATGCAAAATCGAAATTCAATGTTTAGAATAAACATGGTTAAATGGAAATCTTAAGTTTTGATGAACCATTTAAGAGATTTAAAAAATAGTAAATACAATAAATTCAGGCTCTTATACATTACTATTTGTTAAATTCCAAATATTAATTTATTAGTTAATCTTATCATAACATATAACAGTAGGAAATACTTGTTTGAATAACTCATTTGTTTGTTAAATGTAAGGTATTTTATAATTTCGAACTTAGCATACGCTCATTATTTTTAAAGTATTTAGATTCTAAATTTGATCCTTTCCCTAAAGCCAAAATAATTTTATTAGCAAATGAATGTTTATCCAGGCAAAATTAATTCGAAATTAATGTTCTTATAACTTCTTCATTTGAACTAAATCACAGGCTAAATTATATCCCAAAATTCATATTGCCATAAATAAATTGTAAGGGCAGTTAGTTCACTATCAAAGGATCTTGTTGGCAACAGCTCCTAACTGCAAATGATTAATATTAGATGGTATGAATTTTACTATTTCTTGGTACAAATTGAATTTCGTCGCTTTAGCTAACAGACCGAATATTCTTACTTTCCCAAGGGGCCCCCTTTTTTTTTGAAAAATGCAGATGGAAGTAAAGTTACGTGGTTTAACATGGTTGGGTGTATTCCCTACTCGGTAGGATGTTACTCTGGGCAAGCGGTGGTTTTAACAGGGGGTTTTATGGGCTTTGGGGAAATGGTTTGTGAGGAAAAGATCAAAATTGGAAATAAAAATTAAAAAGGGACACATCCTTTAAACATTCGCGGGTAATTGTTTTTTTAGTCATCCCGGGGGTTTTTTCAAACCAAAAAGGTTTTTAAAAATAAGGGGCCCTAAAAAAAATTTTTAAAATTTAAAAAATAAAATAAATTTGGGGTTTTTTTCCCTTTTTGTAAATTTAAAATTTTTTTTTAAAAATTTTTTTTGGGGTTAATTAAACAATTGAATAATCCCTTTTTATCGCAATAGTAATTTCAATTAAATTTGGTGTGTTGGTTTAGAAAATTCCAGGCTTGAGCCAAAGATATGTTTGTCTAATGTACAGTGATTATGGGTTTCCTAAATTCATACCATTATCATCACACAAGTTATAATTTAAAGATATCATCTAGTATAAATTCGATATTCATAAAATTGATGGTGTTTTAAACGTTTAGTATATCAATCCGGGTTTTAACATACTTTCCCCCAAAAAAATAATAGCATCAACAGTAAAACGTGAGCCCGATACCTCAACTTATTATTGTGCATTGTTCGTCAACTGGCGTTAATTCACAGAATGCAATATCTAGTATTTTCCCACTCCTAGGGCTCTGGCTGGGAATGGAATTAACCGGCTTTTTGGAAAACAGCGAGGGGATCTTACTGATCAATTGGAGGTTATAGCTCACATTTTCAAGAGATGGAAACGGAATTTAGTTGAAAGGGTGGTGACCCGCTTCGTTGGAGCATTTTCGTTGAGTATT
The DNA here is from genome assembly GCA_024516035.1 of Bactericera cockerelli. Taxonomy (NCBI): domain Eukaryota; kingdom Metazoa; phylum Arthropoda; class Insecta; order Hemiptera; family Triozidae; genus Bactericera; species Bactericera cockerelli. Next base: position 12,630,237 of record CM044957.1, read on the forward strand.
GTATTTGACATAGGTGGTTCAAATATTTGAAAAAGGAGAAATCTTGGTAGTAGGTTGGTGTGGGTAGCCAAATTCAGATTCAGCAAAAAAGGATAACTTACCCCATAACCATTAAACAGGCCACAAAAAACCTCAATTTGTTTCATTTTCCAATTTTAACCAACTAATAGTCAATATCAGACTTAAAACCTCAGTTATGTTTGAAGTAACTCGAAAAACCACAAATCAGAAATTTCTCCCACTCATTCAAAAATTACTCACAGTCAAAGTTAGGAATTTGGGACTGGGTTAAAAAGGAAGTAATTGTTCAGCTACTAGGTTTTGGAAAGTCTGGGTGGGGGATTCATCGGAAGTTTACGGTGTTGATAGGTTAGAGGTTTGATTAATTGGAGGTTGTTAGGCTTGACATGGAATTGGATTTTTCATAACTTTTTTATCAAGACGATTCAATAAGAATTGAAAAATTTTAAATGTTTACCCCGACAAAAGAAATATTTTCCCGGGTTTCCGAATAGTCCTTGCTATCATAAGACGACATAACTTGTCGGTTACTACTGGTTTAAGATAAAAATCGCATTAATTAAATCTTTATAATGGTTTATACAGTGTCTAATGATTGATTATGGAGGTGAAGTATAAGTTACTAAGCGCACTTATTCACCGGCAACCTATGTGATACATGAGTCATCATAAGATCAAAAAAAATTAGTTACTTAGTCGGTTGTGCAATAATTCCATGGTAAAAAAGGCTTTAATTCAAAGATTTTTATCTGTCCCTTTTTTTGAAGATTTCTGAATAGTTTATAAGTTTGGGTTACAATAAGTTTTTAGGATACCACCCGCAGAATTAATTGTGAAGGTACTTTCTAATTGAAATAAGTCTTGAATTTTTTTAAGGGGGAAATAGGGTAATTTTTAAAATAATTTTAAAAAGAAAAAAATATTACCCAAAAATTTCCGTAAATAAAAAAAAGCCAATTAATTCCCCCGGGGTTTTTTTTATTTTTTAAAAGGGAATCAAAAATTTGCAGATTATTTTTATTTGAAAATGTTTTGTTGAAGATCTGAATCCCACCAAATTTTTAAAATTGAAAACATAAAGAAGTTTTTATCTTATAACAAGAAAGTGTTTTTTTAAAAAATTTAAAAATTTTAATCTGAACGATTTCAAGTAAGGAAAAAATGGAAAATTTTAGGTTTAAAATCACAGCTGTATATCATAGCCAAGGGCTAGCCTGATCAGGTGTGATAAGCCTATTTTGTGTACCATCACTGGGGTGACGTTCAACAAGGCCACTTAATTAATCTATGATGAAATTAATAAAGTGTCTAAGACTCTTTAGCGAGGTGCTATAAGTCTACTTTTTCTCAGAACGCCCCTTTGTTTATAGTATCAAAATCTTTTATATATAGTTCTTTCTATTCGAAAATGGAATTTTAATTATAAAGTTGGCATACTTCTAATATTATCCTTGTCATGATTTGAGTAGGCGATTATTATTAGCCGAACCGATGGAGTGAAACATGGTGGTATTCCGAAAGCATAAAATTAATTTGAAAACCGACTCCCAATATCCTGGAATATGTTGTTAATGGAAACAGTCGTGATCAATTGAAAAATTCATGAAACGAACCGAATTTTACATTATTTCAAAAATGAAAGTAAATTTGAAAATTAATAAACCAATCTGGGCATTACTTAAAGTTTTCCATGATGTTTGATAAAGAAAGATTTTGATAAGTAAATTTGTGCCAATGAAAATGTTATTGGACTAACGCTTAATTGCTGTTACTATCATATGAATGGTTTTATGGTTTACTTGATCATAACCAATTTTGTTGATTTCATTATTCTGTAAATTTTGGTACTTCATTGATTAGTTAATTTTCATGTAAATACGAGCAGAAATTTATTATCAAAATTGGGAACAGGATTTTACCTTAATTAGTAATAACATAAAAAAATTATTTGAGGTGATTTAAAGTACTCTGAGTCTATGTATGAGGGCATTAATCCTCCTTTTTAAGTTTGATTAAACAATTAAATCAATAATATGAAGAGATTTTTTTGATTTCATCAATATATGAGAAAGAAAATTTTATTAAGGAACTGTACAATTAAGTTTGTATAGTAATATGTTCCAATTTGTTTTAATGTTTGGACGATTTGTAATTAGAAAGTTCTATTTAATATTTATTTCATATCAAGTAAATATCCATTTAATAAGGCTCTTCAGAACCAGTTAGACGTTTGTTCTGAATGAAATAATTGATGTCCTTAAAGAGAATGTTGGTTATTAATTTCTAAAAAGTCTCTTATTGAGTTTGAAATTGATGTCAAATGAACCTCAGTACTTTTAGGCTTGGTACAGCTCCTACCAGGGCATCTTTTTTTACGTCCCTGTAAAAAAGGAATTTGTTTTCTCGGGTTTTCTTTAAAAAAATTAATGAACAAAGGAAAATTTTTTTAAAAAAGTAAATGAGGTTGGTAAAATTAGAAAATATTTTTGTAGTCGAACAAAAATTGAAACCAGGTTTGGAAGTGACCCTAATCTGTTAAATAATTATTTGGAATTGTATTTTGAGATTGACCAATAATACTAACCAATTCCTTTACTGTTAATCAATGGGGTTTTGGTTAATTTTGACTCCCAATTTGATTTTAGTTAATTTTTATAAATAAATAATAAAATATTTTGGAATGTGTTGGCATTCAAGATTAGCTTCATGTAAAAAAAACATAAATTTTAGTGTATTAAAAAAAATTCTATCATTTGTTACAGAATCATTAAATAAGTTGCCTATTGTTAATGAAAGTTAATGAAAACAGCAAAGAATTTTTAGTTTCTCCCTTTTCAAAATTCTTATAAAATTTCATTAAAGGTAAAATTGTTGATGGCGGAGGACTTTTCTATAAAATGTTCTTGTGAATTTATATCATCTATTTACAAATTCTTATATTTTAATAATGAAATTTTTTACAAGACTGAGTATAAAAATTGAAAGCCTATCTCCTAAATTTTTGATCGTTTTGGGAAACAAAATTTAAAGTCAATTACAACTGGATTAGTAATTTACAATTTTAATCCCTTAATGTATAGATTATTTAGTTGATTGATGCAAATGGATCCTCAGACTTTACTTGCTCAAGCTCATAAATACACATTATTTCAATCTGCCAATTCATTGATTATTAGTCTAGTCATTGAAACTTTTAATTTTCATTTGGGTTCATTATGCAGAAAATAATGTGGTTAGGAATGGCTTGGGTTTCTATTGTTAGGATAGATTTTTTATTTTTCAATTCCAATTTCACTGGGTTTGTAAAGCTCGTAATGTCATTTTTTTCTACTTTTAGGTTAAAGATCAAAATTTATATGAAATATTTTACAATAAAATATAAGTTACTATGTATATATTTTAATTGTTTTTGTTTTAAAAAATTTAGACTTTGAATAAAATGACTATTAGAAGTTTATTAAGTAAATTGTAATAAAAATTAATTATCTTGAGTCTGCAAATTCTTTTTTCTCACATCTTACAAACGAATTAACTACCTATCATTTTCCAAATAATTTTTATCTCCATTACACGGGGGCAAAGGGCCCAGAGGTTTGGAATTATATTACAATGGGGATAGGGGAACAAAAGAATTGCTGTCATTTCACATTTAATTGTACAAACACATTCACCCAAAGTAACATTCTGGCAATTTTTACAGGGGAGAATTTATTTCTAGGTTTTTTAAGTATAAAAAATTTAAAGTATAAAATTTAAGTCATGCTTGACTTTTAAGATTTAAATTAGTTCGAAAATCCATTTTAATTAATTGGTAATTTGTTTACTAATAAATTGCGTTTTTTCTAATATAATTTTGTTAAAATCGTCCGAGGCTATTAAAACTTCTTTTGAAAATCGAAGTTGAAAGAAATAAGACCATCATTTCTTAGTAAGTTTATCATTTTTTTCATAAAGTTAAGTTCGTATTCTTTCAAAGTAACAGGAACGCATAAGACGATTGTTTTTAATAAAAGTTATAACATTGTTCTGTTTTGTTTGCAATTAATAAGTTATTTGTTAAGTTAAAATACCATTCTTACCAATCTTAGGAAACTAAGTCATTTTAATTTAAAGAGTAATTTAGTGGTAGAAATGTTAAAGATAGTCCGTAAAAACATTAAAAAATTGAGGACTAATTTTTATACAGTTAACCACAATGAACTTTTTACTTCTTCGTTAATAACAAGATATTGAATTAAGTTTTTTTAGTGTAAAAGTTAAAGTAGATAATTTAATAATATGAAAACGATTTGTATGTAATTTTTAATAAAAAATGATTTACTAATTTAATAGTAATAACTAAGATTGAGAACTTGAGTCTTAGATGCAAAACATTTTGGCTCGAAAGTGACATTGAACTTTTAAAAACGCTTATTTGTAAATAATGAATCTAATTGAAAACTTGTATTAAGTTTTGTACTGTTAAAATTAAAAATAGAGGAGGGTGGAATAGTCAGGACTTTTTTTTTTAAGTGATATTCTGTTCGAAATTCATCTAAATCTAACGTACATACTTACTGATAACAATTCTAAAGGTTAATTTTGACAGGGCGTGATTTCATAAGGCTGGATCAAATTCTTTCCGTGCACGGGTTCAACTTAATTTAGCAAATCTCGAGTCATACTGAAAGGGGTCTATTAAATGAGTAAATTCGTTTTAAAAAAAATTTTAGTATTTTTCCCAAGACCATCGTTGGTTTCTTCAGATTTGGAGTATCCATTTAAACAATCGTTCAATTTGAAAAAATTCAAACTAGTCCCTTCAAATACTCAAGTGCTTTTTTAACATAAAGTAAGTTAAATTTTTGGTAACTAAACATGGGTTTCAATTAATAAATGTATTCAGAGTATGATTGTATAAACTCAGCACTTGATATATAATTTTTTTTTCAAAAATTGTTTTTTAACTTATAATAGTATTAGTTATGTTAAACCGGTATGTATTTAAAATTTGTGGCAAAGTACGTCACGGGTGGAATTGGTTACAACAGTATGAAACTTAAATTTGGGTTGAATTTGGGAAACAACGGGAGTCTGTATTCTGAATTTAATTTTATATTTTAAATCTAAAAAATTTTCTTAAAAATAAAAAAAAATGGTTTTACTTTTTAAAGACTATTAAGTTCAATAATTCCTTCCTATGATTATAATTTCCTTATTAAAAAGAATAGATATATTTTCCTTCCTTTTTAACAACAATTTAAATATCAAGAGTTAAGGAAAAATTAATTTTTTCAGTTCACCAGGTTAGAAAACAACCGGTGCAACAGAATGTTGTTCCGCAATATTTTTCTATTTATTCGGCATTTAACGGGAAAAAAACATATTGGAAAAAAAATGTTTATCTTTTAATTTCAAAAAGAAAAACATTTAATTTTATTTTAAAGAAAACCTTTCTACCGTCTAATTTTAATTGAATCTTTTTAATTAAAATAATTTATGCCAAAGGAAAAACATTAACCAAATTGATATGAGAATTTTAGTAAAATCTCATTTTAAATTTTTCATAAAGAAAAAATTTGATAAAACTTAAATTAAAAGGACACCAGGATAAATTTTCCCCAAATAAGGGAAACCATTTATGTTGTAGAATCCAAATAATCATTTAAAAACAACATGCGTATTCCCTTAAACCTAAATTTAAAATAAGTTTAAAATTTTCCCCTTTTTTAATTACGGGCGTAGTTTGGGTTAAAAAAAGGGGTAAAATAAAATTTAAATTGTCCTTGGGGAAAAGGGCCTAAATTCAAATAAACATAATACATTTTTTTAATTTTTAAATTTTGACAATGAATAGTAGTTGTCCCGTTTTGATATGACTAAATTACTATCCATTAGCTAATATTCTAATGGGCCAAGAATTTGAGCCGGTAAGATACAATTTTTTAACTTTTAATAATTTTAAATTCAGGGAACCCCAGTACCTTTTAGGTTTTAAAAATGGGAAAAAAACTTCTGTTTTAGCCCAAAAAACTGTTACTTCCCCTTTTTTTCCTCGGGATTGGAAAGGGGTTTTTCAAAGGCCCAAAAAATAAAAAAAAAATTTCCCTTTCCCCCTTAAGCAGTAGCCATGGCATTTTTTCTTTGATAAATTTTATTGAAAAATTGAATTCATTTTTTAAACGGAATAACGGGTTCCAAAAAAGGAAAAATTTAAACCCTTAATACTAAAATAAAAAACTTGAAAAAACCCGGAAAGCGAAAAGGCCCAACAAATTGAAAAAAAATATTTTCCATAGAATTTTTTTTTTAAAGGGGGGCCCCTTTTTTTTTGGAAAAAAAAATTTTCCGGCAAAATGTAAAAACTAAAGATAGATGGTTTTTTTAAAAATTTTTCCCCGGTAAAAGCCCCTTTGGACATTTTATTTTTTTTTTTTTGTTTTTTCGTCCCTTTTTTTTTTAAAAAATTTTTTTAAAAATTTTTTTTTTATTAAAAAAAAAACCCTTTAAAAATTAAAAATTTTATTTTTAAATTTCGGTCAATTTAAATCTGGTTTTTTTAAAACAAAAACCTTTGTATAGTGGTTTAATGGGAATTTTAGGGCCCATATTAACTAAATATAAAAACAGTTTAATTGGTACTTTAAAAAAATTTTTTAAAAAAAAAAAAAAAAGCACCCATTAAATCGAAAAGAAAAAAAATTTTAAAAAAAACTAAAAAATTCCCAAACAAATAAACAAACCTTTAAAAAAGTTTTACAGCCCTTATTTTAATTTTTTTTAAAAAAAACCGGAGTCAATTTTTTCCCAAATTCTTCTGTCCCATAGGGTTGAACCTAAGATGGGAAAATTTATCCAATTTTGTAAATTGCAACCCCCCCCGGGGGGGTTTCGGATCAAGGTTATTGACCAAGCCCCCGCAAACCCGTAAAGTTTTTTAAAAAAAATTTTTAAAAATTTTTTTTTTCAAGAAAAAACTTTTTTTTTGAGAAAATTTTTGAGGTTTTGGGGGTTTTTTGGAAAAAGGGAAAGAAGGGAAAAAGATATTTTTAATTTTTTGGGGAAAAAAAAAAATTTTTTTCCCAAAAAAAAATAAAAAACTGCCCCCCCCTGTTCCTTTTTATCCCGTTTTTTTAAAAATTTAAAATTTTTTTTTTAAAAATTCCCCCCAAAAAATTTTTTGGGGGTACCCCCAAGAAAAATTTTTTTTGAAAAAACCTTTAAAAATACCCCCATTTTAGGGGGTTTTAAAATTTTTAATTTTTTAGGTACCCCTTTTCCCCCAAAAAAAAAAAAGGCCCCTTTTTGTGTCAAAAATTGGGATTTTTCCCCAATTTTATTTTTTTTTATGCCCCGTGAAGGGTTTTTTGGGCCCCAACCCCGAAAAATTGTTTGACTAAGGGGTTTGTAAAACCCTCGGTTTAAATTTTGTTTTTTGGAGAGTTCGTGTTGAGACATTCGAAACCTTTTTTTTGAAAAGTTGTCTTGTGATTATTTATTTTTCTGGTTAAAAAGGGGATTGTTTAAAATGTTGTTTTAAATTTATTTTAAATTTTTTTAAAAAATTTTTTTTTTTTTTCCTTTTTTATTTTGGAAAAAATTTTTTCTTTTTTTTTTTGCCATTTTTTTTAAAAATAAACCCCTTTTTTGGGGGGGGTTCCCCTTTTTTTGGGTTTTTCCTTTTTTTTAATTTTTTTAAAAAAATTTTTTTAATTTTCATTTTTTTTTTCTATTTTTTTGGGATAAAATTTAAAAATTTTGTTAAGGGGGGAATAACCTTTTAACTTTTGGTGGAACCTTTAAACTTTGCTTTTTATTTTGTTTTTTGTTTTAATTTTTTCCAATTGGGAGCTTGTTTTTTTGATCGTGCTTTCGAAGTTGTTTTTGTTTTAACTTGGGGGTTGCTCCGAAAAATGTTAAAAATTATTTATATCGAAAATTTTTAAAAAAATTTCAAACAAAAGCATTTTTTTTATAAATTCTAAACACATTGAATCTAATTTAAAAATACTCAACCAAAAGCTTTTACTTAAAACCATACATAAGACCTTTTTGTATTCCCATTGAAAAAAATTAATTATTGAATTAACTAATTTTGGGTTTACCTTTTTAAAAGGTTGTAAGAACTTTTCAAATTTTAAAAATAGATTTAATTACAACAATAATTATTAAATTGTAAAATCAAATTTTCCTAATTTTTTCCCTAACTCAAAAATTTCCACAGATTGGGCATATTTTCATGCTTTTATAGTTCAATTTTTTTGTTTTAAATTTTTTTAAATATTTTCCAAATTTCAAAAAAATTTTGATTTTAAGATCCCCGGGGTTTTTTCAAAAAAATTTAATGTTCTTTTTTCTATTTTTAATTTATAATTAATGCAATTTATGGAAAATCTATATAATTTTTGAAGAAAATTTAATGGAAGAAAATTAATTAAAATGGAAGAAATTTAAAAGGGGGGGAATACCAAATATAAATTTTAAGAATTATAGTATTTAAATTTCATTTATTAAAAGGAAAATCATAATAAGATACTAAATAATTAAAATTAATTACAATAAAAAATAAAATGAAGGTACTAATTTTACAAAAAAATACCCTTTTTTTATTTATATCCAAAAAAAATGGAGAAACCCAAATAAATATAAGAAAAAATTTCAAAAAAAACTAATTCCAATGGAAAATACTTTCACTCTAAATTCTGAAATTCCAATTTAAATACAATGAACTACCTACAATTTTATTAAAAATTAAATTTGGGTTTCAGTTTATGAACCTTTTCAATTTAAAACTTATTAAATTTTTTACATTATGGTTAAGTTTAATTAAAAAGAGGAACGGGTTTTACCCCCATTTAAAAGTAACCAGTTCCC
>CM044957.1:12644430-12679631 GCA_024516035.1 Bactericera cockerelli
CAGAGGGTTCTCAGCGGGGCTGATGCGTCTGCAGGGGAGTCAATGAGCAAATGAATACCAGTGAACATTGGGGAGGTAATAATAATAATGCTTTTTCTTTGTGTTATTATGTCACAACTTTAGTGGGTAGCGCAGAATCATAGGACTTTACCACTTTAATTTACAATATCTTGTATTATTTTTTTGCCTATGATTCTGCCATTGGTCGCTGCTTCACATCAAAGCAGCTACTCATTTTTCCTCACGAGGTATGAGTGGACCCCGAACATCCAAGTACAGAGCAGAAAAATCCTCCTCTGCTGGGAATCGAACCCAGGTCACCATGCGTGCAATGCCTAGCGCGCTAACTCACTCTGCCACGGTGACATTGGTCAGGTAGAATTGTTGGAAATTAAAGAAAACAGTAATGATATTGTTGACATTTTTGAGAAATACAATTATTTTCGCATATAGTCTGGGAGATATGGAGTCGCTACACTCGTCTGAGTTATTTCACAGAAAATTCTGTATTGAAAATGTCTCAAGTATGATTTTTCCAAGTCGTAATTCTATTGCTCTTTTTAGAATAAGACGAAATATATGGAAATTCATCTTCAGCAGATTTAATGTGTTCTAATCATAGAGAGTGTAATGAGAATATTAAGTTCAATGCAAGAATAATTCTCAATTACCCAAAATTTCACCCTATACAAATAATATGTGGAAACCCTAATAAGGCATTGTTGATCAATAATATATTTTACGTATAATAGTATTGGTATATTTATGTATGTAACGATAAAACTGTTCTTACGCAACTTTGTACGTTGCACCAATGGAAGTCAGGGATATCGGCTTACGAGCTTATTTATAGCTGCTTATGTATTTAATTTTATTTATAATGCAAAGTTAAAACCTATCCGAGCAGTGATAAAAATGGTGATAAAGTGAGTGATTGAGACATTGGCAGAACTTGATTTCAGCGCTTAAGACAGAAACTTGTCACTTCAATGTCGAATGGTTTCTTCAAGACAACAGAGATTAACTTGGAGTGAATATCCTACGGTTTACTGTTTTTTCAATGTCGAATATTTTTTATGGTTTGAAGACAAAGATGTAAGTAGTTGAAGTTGGCTGAACAGTAGTCATGAGTAACAATGACGTTCAAGCGAAAGAATCTCTTGATATTGAACAGCAAGATTGCATCATTCATTACACCATCGTTAAAATATGAGTATCTAATAAAACTAAATAATAAGTAGCTACACTGTAGATCAAATTATTGAGAAAATAATGTAAAACTAGCTAGGAAAAACTACTTTTGAAGTCATTTTGCCATAGATCTTGGTGGTTTCAATAAAGCACTCATTTTTCTTCAATGTCCAAATGAATTTGAATTGTTGGAACTTCATGTTTTTTACCGCTACAATTTCTACTCATGTTTATTACCCCTTCAATAAATTTATCTCACTTGCTGAAACCGACCTCAGTAACTCAATGATTATGGCGGTTCACTTGCAACCTGGAGGTTGGTGGTTCAAGTCCCAAGCTCTGGTGATTTTGTTTGGGTTTTAGTAGTTGTTACATCACTCTTGAGATTAAAACAAATAATTTAGTTAGTCAACATATTTTTGTCAATCACTGTCGTGATAATTACTCAAACTCGCTTTATTAAAAATCCACGCTGAAACCAGGACTTGAACCACCAATCTTCAGGTTACAAGTCCGTCGCCTTATCGATCAAACTACTGAGGTCCGGTGATAAAAACAAGTAATATAATGACTTAAAACCTAACTTACTTGTCGAAGGGTTTGTTGCCCCAGATGTGGGCGGCGCTATTGACGAACCAGGTAAAGTTGAGGGTGTATATGTATCGCATGAAGTTCATGACTAGGATGGCGTGCATTACTGACTCTCCGAAATAGTAGATGGGCACCAGCGTGGGGATCAGGAAGCAGAGGACCAGCTTGAACCAGATGAAATACCTGCAAGTAAAGGACGAAATTTAAAAACTGTAACTGACCGACCTCAGTAGCTTGATCGATAAGGCGGCGGACTTGTAACCTGGAGGTGGGTGGTTCAAGTCCCGGTTTCAGCAAAGATTTAGTAAAGCGAGTTTGAGTAGATGTGACATCGCAAAAGTGATTAACACATGTATGATAACTCATTAAAACTGTAATTGGTTTGGATTTGGATTGAAATCAAGATTGGGATGATTATGTATGGTTCTGCTCTGTACCGGATGATGAGAAGCAGAGAAGATGTTTTAGACACCGTTGGTCCTCTGTCACTCTTAAGTAAAGTTTCCGCTGTGGGTTTGAACCAACCCGTGGAAAACAAAACAGTTCATATTTTTCTACTCGTAGTGTCAGTGGTTTGCCGAGTAGAACTCTGTGGAAAATCTCCATAGTACATAGTTTAAACTTTGCATGTTTTGTAAAGAAAATCATAAAATGTAAAGGTTGTTTAAAAATTAAATGAATTGTGAGAAATGACGTACGAAAGCCGAAAACTATATGAACTAAGTAATGTAGGTTTATCATTTATATTATGTAATGATATGTACCTTTATTTTGTTCGCAATTAACCATGATTTCACAATATCTAAACCATCACACTATTATAATCTTATATGCAATCTTGTTTTTTTTTTTTTTTTTTCTTTTTCAAAAGTGTATATCATTTGTAGCACCAACGCATATAATAATAATGATAATAATGCTTTTTCTTTGTGTTTGTTATTATGTCACAATTTTAGTGGGTAGCGCAGAATCATAGGACTTTACCACTTTAATTTACAATATCTTGTATTATTTTTTTGCCTATGATTCTGCCACTGGTCGCTGCTTCACATCAAAGCAGCTACTCATTTTTCCTCACGAGGTATGAGTGGACCCCGAACATCCAAGTACAGAGCGGAAAAATCCTACCCCGCTGGGAATCGAACCCAGGTCACCATGTGTGCAATGCCTAGCGCGCTAACTCACTCTGCCACTGTGACTACTACCAACGCATATACATAAAATAGTAAGTGAGTTTACCAATAAATCACAGAACTTTGAATACTGAATAGTAATTCACGTGGGCTAAGGATATTATGTATTTGAATGTAACGATCTACTGAAACAGATGACTAATAAGTTCGTGGTCCAGTACTGATTGTACACGTAGCCCAATTTGTATTTTATTGTTCTGTTATGGTGTAAGTCGGTAATTCACCTGACGAAGTGCGTGTCTTAGTTTCCACAAGACGACTTTGTTTCTATGGTTGGGACGTATAACTCTTTAACGGATGATTCAATTCTGATGAAATTTTGTAGGTATGTTCATTGGGGTACCTCAGTTTGCTGCATTGTTTTTGGGGTCACATTGACCAAATAAGGCTAGCTAATATTTTTATTAAATTTCACTGACTGACTGATCATCGCTCTACAGCCCAAACCGTAATAGCTGGATCAAATGACTCCCAATTTGGCACAGAGTCTCCTTTTGATATTTGATATTTAAAAGAAAGATATTTAGGTGTTTTTAAAAAATCCAAATAGGACGCCAGCCACGGGCAAAAACCTCAATGGAGACAAAATTCTGGGTTATAGCTATAAAATAACATTACAATGACAATAAGAGAGGACCGAAATTTGTCCGGGAAATGTTGTATGTTGCGCTGTGATTGGTGGAAAGTCCTTTTTCCCATGACCGTTCCACCAATTACATCAGGGAGTCACGAAATCTCTTGAAACAGAGTCAGTCCTCCATTATAATCCTTGTAATCCTATGTAGTATTTTGGCCTGATTGTAAAAGTCATTTCTCCCATGACCGTTCCACCAATTACATCACAGGGTTTCATACGAAATATCTTGGAACAGGTTCAGTCTTCCATTATATCTAATCCTTGTAATCCTATGTAATATTTTGGCCTAAATGTAAAAGTCCTTTCCAACATGACCGTTCCACCAATCACATCAGGGTTTCATGTGAAATATTTTGAAACAGGGTCAGTCTTCCATTATAATCCTTGTAATCCTATTTAATTATTTTCGCCTTAATGTAAACAAGGGAGACAAAAAGCGGTTTTTTTATTTGAACGAAGCGAACCGAAGCTGACCTGGTCACTGAAATTCACTTTTTTTTTATTTGACCGGACCGAAAAATCCTGACCAGAGTGGACCGGCTCGTTCGTTCGATCATGGTGTTTGTCATTTCTCCCATGACCGTTCCACCAATTACATCACAGGGTTTCATACGAAATATCTTGGAACAGGTTCAGTCTTCCATTATATCTAATCCTTGTAATCCTATGTAATATTTTGGCCTAAATGTAAAAGTCCTTTCCAACATGACCGTTCACCAATCACATCAGGGTTTCATGTGAAATATTTTGAAACAGGGTCAGTCTTCCATTATAATCCTTGTAATCCTATTTAATTATTTTCGCCTTAATGTAAACAAGGGAGACAAAAAGCGGTTTTTTTATTTGAACGAAGCGAACCGAAGCTGACCTGGTCACTGAAATTCACTTTTTTTTTATTTGACCGGACCGAAAAATCCTGACCAGAGTGGACCGGCTCGTTCGTTCGATCATGGTGTTTGGTTCGGTAAGAAGAAGAAGAAGTGGATGATTTCAAATGCAAAATATAAACAAAACACCGATATCTTTAATGTAAACAAACCAGAGTTCCAAAACACACTTTTTTTTATTCTTCAAATTTTGGTTGACCAGAGCTTACTGTTCGGTATCGTTCAGGCTTTTTGTTCAATTAAAAAAAACCGCTTAAAGAAGAGGCTCACTTCTCATGGAACTGTACGAGAGGGTCGTCCGTGACGTCACTCATGTCTATCTTGCGGCCCTTCTCTATCACGTCCGGGTGCTTCCGGCACATGAGCCACCCCACGTGGGCGAAGAAGAAACCCCTCTTGGCGTTGTGGGGGTCGGCGTCCGTCTCACTGAACTTGTGGTGCACCCTGTGGTCCCGCACCCAGTTGTACACGGAGTTCTGAAAGTTAAAAAAGTTAAAAAAGAGTTCTGAAAGATACGTGAAATTGAAGACAGAATAGTTTAGTTCAGGTAAATAATATTGAATCCCGGATTTTTTCGCTCCAATAAAAAGTTTGATAAAAAAAGGATAGGTCCACTCTTCTGCTCAAATTTCAAGTTTTCATCATGTTACCTACAGTCCTACATTATATTTATGCTATTAATGAAATAACTGAAGACATCAGTATAAACAGAAAAGTGAGAAGTTGTACTAGATCTACAATGTACATGTGTATCAGCATTCAGCACATACCTGGACAGCTGTTTCGAGCTTTGCAATTACATGCAAATACATGAAAATTTACAAGTTAGGTATTGTAAATTTTAAAATAAAAAATTAAAATGTCATTAGGTAATTCAGAAGTTCTTTGATTTTATCAGAAAGATAAATTCTAGTGACTGGTGGTTAGGTTACCTAAGGGTGAATTAGACTTTCGAAGGACAAATGCCGTCAGCATCCTTAGTTGGCCAACAGATGCTATCAGAATGAAGAATGTTTTATTTTATTACAATATTGTTATTGTGTTTTTAACATTAAAAAAAACGATATATTTTGCCAGAAATATCCATAGAACTTTCCAGAAAAGTTTCTTTCCAAGGTGAAAACAATTGACTGGAATACTGCAACTTTTCGCTATCAAGTAAAAGTGACCTTCTGAACATGATAAAACCTCATGGAAATTGTAACCTACTGGAACGAACAACATGTAATACCCACTTGATGCTCGTAACACATCAATAACCTACGCGATTTCTTAGATCAAAACGGATGAGCCATTTACCGTGGAGGTTAAATGAAAAACTTGCTAGCGATTCCTTGCACGTCTTTACCCGTTGATAAGTTCAAGGGATCACATTGCATTACGTAAAGGTTGCAGTCCAATTAAACATTGGAATATTCACAGACGTTGGGAAGGCATGTTCTGACATCCATGTTCATATTTTTTTATTCAGGATGAGTGCATTTTTCACAGCCTTTTTTATTTCGTAAGCTATGAAAAAGCAGCTGCTGTAGAGTGTAGTGTAGATGGAATATTCACAGACAAGAAGGCATGTTCTAATATGCATGTTCATATTTTTTTTCTTCAGGATAAGTGCATTTTTCACAGCCTTTTTTATTTCGTAAGCCATGAAACAGCACCTTTGGTAGACGCTTGTTGTCTGTGTTGTAGCTTGCCGATCCCGTAGTATGCCTACCTTCTGATTGGCGAGAATTGACACAGTACATCCCATTTAGGTGCTGGGTCATCACTAGCGCAACTGAAGGTATACGAGTATTCACTTACAGACCCTTACAAACAAATAGATAATCAAATTTAGAATGCTTTCTCAATGGAGATTTATAATAATAATATCGCCTTATTTCTACTGGCCGATCAGGACTATTAAGTCCCATTATTCCAGGAGTAAGCCCAAGACGTATCATTATATGGTAAAAATCCCAAATGGGAGGATAACTTGTCATGTCCAGACTGGGTTTCGAACCCGCGACCTCTGGAATCTCTGGATTCACAGAGTGCCGCCTTTTGCCGTAGTGATGGACGCGGTGCGGTGCGGTGCGATTTTTGGCTCTGATTCGCACCGCACCGCAAACTGCGGTGCGATTAAAGATAAGAAATCGCGCCGCGTCGAAATGCGCGGTGCGGTGGCAGTCTAAAATCGCAACCGCAATAATTTTTAGTCGCACCGCACCGCACACCGCGCGGTGATCACCGCTTGCACCGCGGTGTAAAATTAAATAATGTTGATACTATTTACCTCTCTTAGGTTAGATAATATATCTTCAGGAAAAAAACAAAAGCTATTATAGGAATTTACTTTTCAACATAACAACCGTTAAAAAAACAGCCTTATATGGACAAATTTGTCAACACTCCCTGAGTGGACTGTGGCCTAACGGTGAAGGAACATCCCTTGTACTGCTTATAGCCATCCAATATTTTTTTAGCAAATAGAAAATAGGTACCTACATATATTTCTAAAAAAAAATTAAAAAAGTAACCACTGGTACATATTTTGGTAATTTTATAATGGTAATCTGCTTGTACCCTCTCCAATGGTTTATTGGGCAAAAAAAAAAAAAAAAAAAAAAAAAACAAAAACAAAAACAAAAAAATAACACAGATAAAAATAACTTGCAATCACAGAAAACAAAGAAAGCAACAGAAAAACAATAGTAAAGTAGAAGGGTCCTCTGAAAGCATAATCTATTAGATCATAACTACATCCTCAGGTTAAAATTTCCAAAAGTGGTTCTATTGGCACATGATTCACCGGTTTTTTTCTCCTCTTTCATAGCCTAGTTTAGAATATAGATTCTAGGATGTATTTATTCAAATTCATTAAAATCAAACGGTTTATGAGTAAAAGCACAAAAAACACAAGTAATGATATACAGGGTTAGTCAAATCAAACGATATATTCGAATAACTCAAAGAATATTGGAGTTACAACGATGTTTTTTTCCTTACAAAATTCCCCACGATTTTTGGGGGAGAACTTGTGATGATTTTGAAATTTCCAACAACAAAAAACTACTTTTTCGGGACATAATCAATTTTGAACTCAAAAATACATGTTTATATCTTGTAGTGCGGTGCGCGGTGAAAATCGCACCGCACCGCATGCGATGCGGTGGAAAATCAAAAACCGCAACCGCGCGGTGCGATTAAATTTTTCAATTATGAAAACCGCGCACTGCCAGTGCGGTGCGATTTTTCACCGCGACTTTTTACCGCGGTGCGATTTTTTTGTCCATCACTTTGCCACTAGCTTCCAGGACAGACTGAATGATCAGACGTGTAACATACCCTAATACCTTGTACATGTACATACACCCGAAAATGACTAACGAGACCCAGCCCAGCACCCATTATCCCAGCAGTTGTTTTGGTGCATTAAGGGGTCAAATTCAATATACCCACGAGAAAAAATCCATGCATTAGGTGGGATTCGAACCTATGTTCAGAGAAACAATGTGATTTACCAGACTATAGTGATGCCACAACAACTTGAAAAGGGAATAATCGAACTTCATTATTGTAAGTGTGATAAGTGTTACCATGTTACCTAAATATGCTATGTAGGTCCTCACAAACAGACGTGATAAATAATAATTATTATCTAACACCTTGATTTGTTTTGCCGAAAAAGTTTCCGGTGGCCATTTCTTTCATTATATAAATATTTTTATTGCTAAAAGCTTATCGCAATTCTGTTATCTTTAC
Source organism: Bactericera cockerelli (assembly GCA_024516035.1). Lineage (NCBI taxonomy): Eukaryota > Metazoa > Arthropoda > Insecta > Hemiptera > Triozidae > Bactericera > Bactericera cockerelli. Next base: position 12,652,674 of record CM044957.1, read on the forward strand.
TTGTTACCGTTCAGGAAGGTTTCATTGAATTTATACAATAAGCATAATAATTATTTTATTATTAAGGTATAATAATTATTTTATTATTAATCTTGTAGAGTCATAAATGTAAAATTAACTTTAACGAAATTAATACCTAAGGTAATACCTAATGAGTTTTCAGTAATATTCAGTCGATTATTTTTGAGGGTATTTTAACCTCAAACTTAGTGCGGGAATGCCTGAAGACTGCGGGAATGCCCGTATTGTATTGTTCATTTTTTATGTATTTATTATTTATAAATAAATATACTTTATATGTTCTCTTCTTTTCTACCACCTAAAAAAAAATAATAACCTCCCAATCCTCCCATTGGCTATGTAAGTACCTAATTTAATTTTCAGTTCGTTTGATTTTGTAAGATTTAAATTTAATCTGATTTCTGCACGATAACCATTGAATATATTGTGCTCACAAGTAGGTATAATTAAATAGTATTTAGACTGTCAGAACAAAAGACACTGGTCAGGTAGTCCCACAGAGACAAAATTGGACGTTTTATACTACCTCTGTGGTTGTTGAGTCTAAGGGCGAAATTAATAGACAAATTCCATATCACAAGTCATTGCTAAGTGTTGGTTTTCCCTATCTTACACATTACGCTATCCGTGACTTAGCGCCACAAAAACGTCTATTAATTCCACCCTAAATATTACCTGTTCTTTTAACTGGGGAAATTTAAGAACTCGTTTGAACCTTTAAATCTGTTAATTTTTATTTTAGCTATTTAAGTAGCTACCAAAAGTTACGCTCATATATCAAAATCTTTTAATTATAAACGTTTCCCCGGTAGCTCAGTGGTAAAGGTGCCACCATTCTGTGAATCCAAAGATTCCAGAGTTCGTGGGTTCGAAACCCAGCCGGGACATGACAAGTTATCCTCCCATTCGGGATTTTTACCACATAATAATATGTCTTGGGCTTACTGCTGGAATAATGGGACTTTCTTTAATAGTCCTGATCGGGCAGTATAAAAAAGGCGATGTTATTATTATTATTGCCCTAACTTTTGCAATACCATATCTGCTATTAATAGATATTGTGTGTGATAATATTGGAGAATTTGAACCAGTGTTATTTCGGCCTGTCTTCCTCTGAGCAGACTGGTCCAACGATCCCATTCTCCAACTGAAACTCTTCAGCTACACATCATTCTTGTACTTTAAAACTTTTCCCAAGTCCTAATAAAATAATGTACAAACGTTCACATCTATTTTTCATTTCAATTTAAAGTACAAAAATTGTCGTATTCTTTCAACATGGAGAAGTACCTACAACCCGAACGCTTTGCTGTAGAGCCTACTTCTACATCAGCAGACAAGCAATGGTTGCACTGGAAGAAAACGTTCCAGAACTTTGTCGCTAAAATCAAAGACGTGACGAGTGAAGACAAGCTGACTCTTCTGACAAATTTTCTTGCACCTAACGTCTACGCCTTCATTGACAACAAATCTACGTTCGCTACAGCCCTTGCCGCTCTCGAATCATTATACGTCAAACCTAAGAATGTCATCTATGCCCGACATTGCTTAGCAACGCGTCTACAGAACTCTGGTGAAACTGTCGACCAGTACCTACAAGTGTTGAAGCAAATGAGCAAGGAGTGCAATTTTGAAGCCGTCACAGCAGATACCTACACACAAGAGTATGTTCGTGATGCGTTTATCAGCGGGTTATCAAGCAACCGCATTCGACAGCGCCTCCTTGAGAGCAATACTCTCACTCTAGATGAAACTTTCAATCAAGCCCGAGCTATGGAGCTGGCTGAATTTCAATCGTCTAGTTACCAGACTAGTTGTGTGCCCAATGTCACTGCATCTCAAAATTTAGAATCCACTGACAATACTGTGGCCTTTACTTCCAAGACTTGTTACTTTTGTGGTAAACAGTGGCATCCCCGGTCGTCTTGTCCTGCTAAGGAGGCACAATGTTCTATTTGTTCCAAGACAGGACATTACGGGAAAGTCTGTCAGTCAAAGCTATTCACTCAATCAGCACATAAGCCGCGACACAACAAGACTTCTGCTGCTCTGACATGTTATACTGCTCCTGTTACTGCGGCGTCACCCAACAGTTTACAAAAGTCTACTATTGATATCACCGTCAACAATATACCTCTCAAAGCTCTTGTCGATACTGGTTCAACACTTAGTTTCATAAGCCAAGCTCTAGTGTCCAGATGTAAAATCAAACCATTACCTTACTCTGGTAAAATAAGTATGGCTAACTCTTCCTTGTCCACGGACATGTCTGGACAATGTAAAGTGACATTACAAGTGTTCAACAACACCTACCAGAATGTTACTTTGCTGATCATGTCCAATCTCTGCTGTGACGTCATACTTGGACATGACTTGCTCCAAGCTCACTCTTCACTTGAGATAGAATTCCACGGTTCACGTCCACCATTGAAAATTTGCAACTTGGCTGTTGCTAACGTTGAACCTGTCTCACTATTCTCTAACCTTTCACAAGATTGCTATCCTATAGTTACAAAAAGCAGGAGACAATCAGACGAAGACAAACAATTTATCCACACCGAAGTAGAACGCATGCTACAAGATGGAATCATTGAACGAAGCAACTCATCCTGGCGCGCTCAAGCATTCGTTGTACGAGATGGAAGACATAAACCTCGTATGGTAATTGACTATTCTCAAACCATCAATAAGTTCACACATCTAGATGCGTATCCTTTGCCGAGGATTGAAGATGTCATTGCTAAAGTCTCAACAAACCAAGTGTTCAGTGTGATTGACCTCAAGAGTGCGTATCACCAGATACCTATCATGGACTCGGAAAAACACTTCACAGCATTTGAAGCCTCAGGAAAACTCTATCATTTTCTTAGAGTTCCTTTTGGCGTTACTAATGGTGTAGCAAGCTTCCAGAGAACAATAGACCGCATCGTTGAAGATGAGAAACTCACAGGCACCTATCCCTATCTTGATGATGTTACAATCTGTGGACGAGATCAGAAGGAGCATGATGAGAATCTGAAGAAATTTTCTATCAGCCACCAAGAAGTACAATCTTACACTTAATATGGAAAAATGCAAGTTTTCCATTACTGCTGTCAGTTTACTTGGTTATACTATATCCAATAACACTATAAAACCTGACCCCGAGCGTCTGAAGCCACTTGTTGAATTACCCATTCCAACCGACAAAGCTTCCCTTCAACGTGCTCTAGGCATATTCTCTTACTACAGAAAGTGGATCTCTAATTTCTCAGAGAAAGTACGGCCACTTTTACAGAACAACTTTCCTTTTCAAGATAACGAAGTATCCGCATTTGAAAATCTGAAGCGTGACATACTGAAAGCGTCAACCGCTGCTATTCAAGACAATGTACCTTTTTCTGTTGAAACGGACGCGTCTCACTTTGCTATAGCTGCAACGCTAAGTCAACAAGGACGACCTATCGCTTTCTTCTCGAGAACTCTGAACAAGTCAGAACTTCAACACGCTTCAATTGAAAAGGAAGCATATGCAATTGTTGAGAGTCTAAAGAATTGGCGTCACTACCTCATTGGAAGACCTTTCAAGATAATCACTGACCAACGCTCCGTATCTTTTATGTTCAATCAAAAACACAAGAGCAAAATAAAGAACGAGAAAATAATGAGATGGAGACTCGAACTGGCATGCTTCAACTTCGACATAGTGTATCGTCCTGGTTGTGAGAATGCTCCTGCAGACGCGCTGTCTCGCATAAGTGCAGCTATCAACTCTCGACCTGACTTGACTTATTTGCACAATAATCTATGCCACCCCGGTATAACAAGGATGACTCACTGGATCCGAGCTAAGAACTTACCATTCTCTGTGGAAGAAGTTAGACAAGTGACTAATTCCTGTCGAGTCTGTGCGGAACTGAAACCACGCTATCACAAACATGAAGGCCAGCTCATCAAGTCTTCAGCTCCATTTGAACGATTGAGCATTGATTTCAAAGGACCTCTACCTTCAAAGACAAGGAATCGATACATACTAACTGTTATTGACGAATATTCAAGATTTCCTTTTGCTTTTCCATGCCCTGATGTATCTTCAAATACTGTTATCACAAATCTGACAAACTTATTCACTCTTTTTGGTACCCCAAGTTATATACATTCTGATAGGGGCACTGCATTCATGTCCTCTGAAATAAAAACGTTCCTCACTTCACTAGGTGTTGCTACAAGTCGCACAACACCCTACAACCCTCAAGGCAACGGACAGTGCGAAAGATACAATGGCATCATCTGGAAGACAATAATGTTGGCTCTAAAATCACGCAACTCGAAGACAGAAGACTGGGAAGAAGTGCTAGGTGATTCACTTCATTGTATACGATCTCTTCTTTGCACAGCAACCAACGCAACTCCCCATGAACGTATGTTCAATCATCCGCGTCGCTCATTCAATGGAAGCTCAATGCCCACTTGGCTGACAAAACCAGGACCCGTTCTAATGAAGAGTTTAAACCGAAGAAGCAAATATGACTCTATGGTCGAGGAGGTTGAACTTTTAGATGCCAACAATGAGTATGCTCATGTTCGACTACCTGATGGGAGAGAAACTACGGTTTCGACTCGATATCTGGCTCCTGCTGGAAACCAATCAAATGATGATATTCTAAACAATGATATTCCGAATGACGATATTCCAAACAATGATATTCCCAATGACGATATTCCAAACAATGATATTCCTTATGACGACCAACAGAATGATGACAATCCAAACCCCAGAAGATCAACTCGGAACAAGAGGGCACCCGTTCGTTTCGTAGATCTCAACTTCTGAAAGCTGGGGTGAATGTGATAATATTGGAGAATTTGAACCAGTGTTATTTCGGCCTGTCTTCCTCTGAGCAGACTGGTCCAACGATCCCATTCTCCAACTGAAACTCTTCAGCTACACATCATTCTTGTACTTTAAAACTTTTCCCAAGTCCTAATAAAATAATGTACAAACGTTCACATCTATTTTTCATTTCATTGTGAAATGATCAGTCAGCGATCATTCTGGCAGAGCATACGTTGAACTTGGCAAAATTTCCTAGCACGCAGAAGTCACTGATAACCTTCAGAAAGTTGCCTGGTAATTAGATTGCAACACGAAAGCAAAGCATGCTGGGGAGATGACCTGGTATTGAAATGAAAATACAAAGTGAAAATTAAAAATAATAAAGTACCTATTATTAGCAATATGCCAGTGCATGGTGGGAGAAACCCATGTCGTGATAGGAGCATGTCAGTGAGAGAGACGTTAAACCCAAATAAAAGAAAAGTTTGATTTTAATCGACACATAATTTTTTTAGGAGTAGATTTGTAATAGTAGGTATGTAGGACCTATTTTTTAGGGGTCTGGCTGGGAGACTATAAACAGGGAATAGACCAGCATTGGCTTGGTTCTGGGGCCCTTGTCAATTATTAGCCTCCTTGTAAAGTGGTAGAAGTGCAGAGTCATTCCTCCACTAATAATAATATATTATAAATTAGGTAGGTATATTTAAAAAAAAAAACTGGGTACGTCAAATTTTCGACGAATACAATACTTTCCTTAAGATAAGGAGAGTAATATTGTATAATTATGCCTACAATTTAAAATAAGAATTAACATCATTCATTACTGAACAAGTGAACATGTTAGCATGCATAAAACAGCATGCACAAAACGTGAACATTAAACGGGAATTTCATACTTTTAAAGAGAGAAGGATAAAAATAATTAATGTATTATTTAATTATTAATAGTAGTTATTACTAGATAATGATAAATTATGTAAGGAGACGTAACTCCTGAGTGCACGCAGTCATGTGATTAGAGCGTGCTCTATGGAAACAACATGAGCTTTCGGTTCATAAGTGTTTGACGCCTTTGACTTGATAGCTGAAAAAATCCACCCTGTTCTTGAAACCTGATAAATCAAGTAAAACAAAAGCTGGACTGGTTATCAAGTGGTTAACACGCTAGTCTGGTAATACAGGTAAAGTAGGGATACGTTGGTTCGAATACCACCCAGTGCTTGAATATTTCCTCATTAATTTGAGTTTGTGACCACATAATAATAAGACGCCTGGGGTTAGGTGGTAGAAAATGCTTTGAGCATTAACCTCACCTGGTGGTTACCTTTTACTAAAGAGTGTTATTATTATTATAAGCCATGGCCGTCTCTTGAAAATGATATGATTTACTTATTGAATTAAAAATTATTGGTCAATTTATTAAATAATTTATTTAAAAGTTGAATATTAAAAGAGAGAGAATGTGAAATCTATCTTAATAAACTTGGTATGACACCATGAGATAAGAATTAGACAATCGAGAAAAGGAACTCGAAAGTTGGTCTTCTTTTTTATGCGCGCCTCATAACTATTTAAATATGCAATGTGCAAGACAGGTAGAGGATATCTAATTTTGTTTTAGATGTAGCGGCAGTAGCTAGGTAATTAATTATTGTATTCAATATGGTTGAGTATTTTTTTTTTTTTTCATTTTTTCAACCAATAAATATATTATATGTGTTGGCAGAAAAATAAACATGTAATGAACGTCTGGACATCGAAATCTTCCAGACCTCGTAAACATTTTAAGTTAAAAAAAAAAATCGCAATGAAATTTACTTAAAACCCTGAGTAAGGTACAAAGTTGATAGAAACCATTAATTAATATTAGGTATGTCAGCTAGAAAATTGAACTCACCTGACCCGATACGGAATAGCAGACGAGCAGAATCAATCTGAGTGGCCACTTGGCCTTGTAGGATCTGTGAGCCCACAACCTGTGAACTCCCCCGGTTACGCCAAATCCACCCACTCCGCCGATGAAAAATCCTGGAATTATATTAGTAGGGAATGTGAGAGTTACCTACATGATGTGGTGATCAAACAAGGCGGGGTTTTTGAACTGAGAACAGCATTTTGTCTCGCAACATTGCAAAACGGAAACATTTCAAGCTCTTACGTCAGAATCACATTAGATCGGATCCCAACGACTGAAACAATGCTTTCAAACACTTTGCAACATTGCTTATTCAAAATCGACAGAAAAAGTTGCACTCAGTGGGAACCGGGTGAGGTTACAAAGGCCGATTTTCGCCAAAATTACGTCTTTTTATTTTGTATAATAAGTCATTCAAGATGAGTTCTTTAACCCTCCATTCGCTAGAAACTCATGAGGTGCGAGGGTCTGAATTTCGGTGGTCTTCCAAAACGAGAATGAATATAGCTGGATATACATAGTGCTGGATATACGCAGTGGGTATTGCCTTCATCGATCTTAAGAGTAATTTTATTTATAACGTGCCATCGACAAAGGCTGGATCTGTCCAGTGGTTACCTAATACGAAAGACTTTAGAGTTTCACATCATCATTATGTTGTTGTTGTAGCCAGCTTGGCTACAGCTGGAGGGGTGAGTGATGGTCTCCTGCCAACTTTATTTCAAAGCTGGCTTGTCCTGAACCACATATTTCTATGTGCGATCAACCATTATGAGGACTTGGACTTTTCTTTATAAACTTTATAACATCATCATAACAACAGCTCTTACATACCCCAGGCAATCGTAAGCAGCTTGGCTTGATGCCAGCAGTACAAGTTGGCCACCAGAGCTATCAGGTGAAAGAGACCGATGAAAAACACACTGGTCCAGATGATTGGCTGGACTGATGTGGGAGGGGCTGTTTCCTTCTTGTCGCACAAGGCTGGGATTGGCTGGTCCAGAGGCTCTTGGAGGGCAGCAGTGGGAGTACTGTTAGGAGCCATTCTGAGGGTAAAACAGGAAGAATTTCAATGGATAGAAGCCTGAATATTCGTTTAAAATACAGGTTTTTTGTTGTTTTTTTTTAAACAATTCAACGAAGTTTAGCAACGGGATTTACATAGTCATCAGGAAAATCTCTAGTTATAAAAGTGGAAAATCTCTAGTTATAAAAGTATCTCCATAATAATAATAATACTCTTTAGTGGAAAGTAACCACCAGGCGAGGTTAATGCTCAAAGCATTTTCTACCACCTAACCCTCTAACCGTAATAGTAGTATCTATAATAGTCTAATAGTAGATTCTAGTAAAATTATCACAAAGGATTTTTCAAAATTTCCCGAGTCTTTCCAGACCAAAACTCTTTGTGGAGAACTGGAGACAAATTGTTATGTTGCTAGCATTAAAATAATGAAATAAATATAAATGATAGAAGAAACCTTGTATACATGCCATTTGGCGTACAACATACAGTAAAATAAATTTATTATTAATGAGGAAATTCTATTCAATAGTAAAAAAAAGATTCGAAAATAATCTCTATTTCTTTAAAAATATTTCTAATGCAAAGGTTTAGTGAAAAATTACCCAAGTAGAGAAAATCACCTTTGTTATATTTTAATGAAAAATGATAGGAATTCGCATCATCTACTATTACTCTACAAGAGTCAAATTGAACAATGTGTGGCTAATGATACAAAAAATTAATACACTTTAACCTACCTACTATGTAAATGAATAAATATTCAAATACAAAAAACAGGCAATACCTAAAGAGGAAACCCATTACTGGTCCAGGTGATATCCGGGGAGTAGGAGAAAATTGAACTTTAAACTTGTGTTATCTTTAAGTGCAAAAAAAGAACTGAACTTCAGTTAGAACAATAACAACAGCATCATTATCAACAATCATAAGGTGAAAGGGAAATGGTAACAAATAGATGATATAATATAATAAATGATTGATATAGTATGTACAAATACATCCAGTTATAAAAACGACGCTGGAATTCTGGATAAGCATTAAGAATAATCTGGGTCGTATTACGTTCAGTCTTGCCCAGGAAATGCTTGAAATTTGATTCAAGCCAACAGGTGTTTTGATTAGAATTATTTATTGTAACATGTTTAATTATCGTTGTGGGTGACGGAAATTTTTACTGTCGATATCCTTCCACTACTTTAGAAGCAAGTCGAAAGTATGACCTTCATCATACATAATCTGAATATACAGGGTGGTCCAGAAAGTTTGCACCAAAATGATAGGGGTAATAAAAGAGACCATTTCCAACAAAAATATTCCCGGACATTTTCTTTATTTTTTGTCGTTTTCAAAATGGCGGCCAAAACATGTGTTTTTCAAATATTCCGACTTTGGTTGGCTTTTGATTTTTTTATTTTTTTCTGTACCACCTAGAAAAAAACGGATTGCATTTTTAAATTGAAAATAAAATTTAAATTAAAATAAGTTAAATTAACCTGTTCAATGTTTTAATGATCATTCTCATTTAGGCTGTCAACGTTTTGAAAGCACATATTTGAAAAACACACGTTTTGGCCGCCATTTTGAAAACGACAAAAAATAAAGAAAAATGTCCGGGAACATTTTTGTTGGAAATGGTCTCTTTTATTACCCCTATCATTTTGGTGCAAACTTTCTGGACCACCCTGTATACGTATATAAAATACATTAATTGATTCATAATATAAAAAAAAAAACTCCGGAACGCCTGACCCAATTTAATCGAAATTTGGCATTAAAAAAAGAGGATCCAAGCCACGGGGAAAAACAATAAAGCCGACAAAATGCGTATATGTCAATATGTCATATTATGTCAATGGAGTGTCAAAATTTTTGAGCTGTAAAATAGTGCTCTGCAAACCAACACCAGTTTAAAATTGTTGAACTAAAGAGTGGTGTGGTGGAGAATGCTCCAGGCATTATCAGATTATCACCACCCAAGATCAAACTTGATTATTCTTTTTTGTATATACCTATTTAGTGTTATTCCTATCGGCATTTTAATTTAAATGTCTTATATCTCGAACAAAAATGTTCTCTCAACCGACACCACTTTACTACATTTGAAGAGCACAAGTTCCAGTTTTCAGACTTTTTCCTTTAGTTTTCATAGTAAAATAAACCCTACCGCCGTGCAAGATTATAGAGCTTATTAGGAAGTGCCCTGTACATATCATAGATGATCTCTCAGTCAGTGAATCTGTTTGGAGATACCACAAAACGTTTGCAGCATGTTCGTTGCACGCTTGCTGGTGCGTGTTTCATTCGAAAACACAAGTTTTCTGAAAGGCTTGCGAAAGCTAGCCGAAAGCTTGAAGTACGATCGCTGCACACGTGAAATGAATCAAACATTTTGTTGGATGAACGTTTGCAGGAAACTTGTTTGAACGAAACATTTTTCTTAATTTTTATAGCTTTATGATCAATAGAACCGAAGATAATAATAAGTGTGTGAAAATACGGTAAAATGGTTCGTGTTAAGATACACTGACGTGGTTGTTGGGACACTGCCGTGCGCTCAGATTATAATTATTTACATTGTTATCATATACATATTATAGTAGTGGCTGTATGGCAAATTTCCATGATAAGGAGAATAACCAATGACAAAAAAAAAAAAAAAAAAAAAAAACAAAACAAAAACAAAAAACAAAAATATTATAGTAGAATGGATCAATAAAGAACCTCTAGGTAAAATGTACATTAGTACATCCATATAAATTCTAAAAAGAAAAATTATCACTCATGTTAATTGTGTATTAATTTGTGCTCCATACATCTTGCTGTGTGTTTTATCAATATTCATCTTTTCGTAGGAAAAACACACCCATTTGTTATAATTATGTCAGTTTTTTAACTTCTTTTTTTTTTATATACAGTCTACGACCTTCGTTGGAACAATAACACAAATTAATTAATAATTATACTTACAAGATGATAACCGTTGCCATTGAATCACAATTGATACAAATATGTATGTACGTACTTACACAAAAAGTTTTTATACATGTCGGCAAAATATTAGAAATATGACGTACCTATTGTGTTAGAATGCCTTTGAATACAACATGTCCGATTAGAATTTGCGTCACGGCAAAATTTTCCGCTATGCCTATGCCGGTTTTGCACCTAGGTCAATAAATAACATACCTATCCCTAATAGATTGGAGAAAGAAACAAAACTGAACTGGTGTGGTTAGGGATCATTTACTTTTGATTTCTTTTTCGGTCGAGCCAATTTTTAAGTTGATAAATTATTATTAATAAATAGGTATTAATATACTCTTTAGTGGAAGGTAATGCTCCTAGCATTTTCTGCCACCTAACCCTCAGAGTCTTAGCGAAAAATTGTTTACATTACAAGCCTAGCGCAGTAACCACATGAGCTAATGCTTGGTTTTTTCCATTATCAATGGTCATTATTATAAATATTGGTGCTTATCAATGAATGAATTGGATTTATCCCCCAAGGTTTTTATTTTATAAAATTTATTAAGACTAGACACAAAATCAACTCTTGCCTCATTATTACTTGTCAATTTTTGTTGTCAAATCAGTTCATGGCATTTAGCAATCTAATCACATTCGGTTTAAATCCGTTTAGAAAACGAGTAAAATTAGATCAGTTGGTTACTTTCATAATGGATTATCTTAATTGTAGATACCTTCAGGGTCAAGACTTTCTACCTGTCGATTTAACAGTCGATCGCCCCTGGAGATACTAACATTGCTTAACCCTAAAGTGTCTAAAGTATCTTACTCTGTAATTCTTTCACTGGAGTCTTGTGCAATGAGATAATGATAATACACATTAGACATTAGGTGTACTTGTAAATCTTGTAATTCTTCATTGAGGATATGACAAAACGAACAATAAAAGAAGGGTTAATTTTAACTACCAATATTTGTCTCGGACTATTCTCGGCAAGACGTCAATATTTGCCGACGACGCAAACCTATCTTGTACTTTGTTGACTTAGACTTGTGGGATGTCTAGATAACTCAAATTTACTCGTATAGTTTTAGTATGCTATCTGTATCGACCCTCAGATGTTTTAGTATGATACTTGCCAAAATCTATTAGGCCAGAAATGGGAAAACAGCTACTATACATTCGCGTGGCCCGAGACATTGCCCTCATGTATTTTGCCAACCCTACTTTACACTCGAAATTAACATAATATTTTTCCTAAGCCCACGCTACATCCGAGGCATGGCCCTATATGCATCTTCCTGTGTACCTGCTGCCATTCGGTGTTTACTAAAATCATATACCTACCTTCTCATCCAAAGTAAATAGTAATAGATAGCACACTACAACGTCCAGCGTCCAGTCACTATGGAAAATATCAATTTGGTTGTTGTTGCTGTTGTAGCCAGCTTGGCTTACTGCTGGAAGGAGTGATGGTCTCCAGCCAATCTTAGGTAGAAAATTTTGCTCGTTCTGAACCACATGCTTCTATGTATATGCATCTGTATACGGAACACTCTGTGTACAATCAACCATCGTAAGAGCTAGGGCTTTTTCTTTATAAGCCATTAAACCCTTTGAAAACTGCAAGCTTTGTTAGGGTTGGCTAGTCCGTTCTCTGTTTATAGTCCTCTAGCGAGACATTTGTCTTAATGAGCTTTTTGAACCTGTCTTTCCATGATCTTTAATAAAATCTGAATGTGCTTTACTTTTAAAAAATACCTTTTTTGTAAAACATCATGGGATAGGGTATATTATACAATAGTGATTAATTAACTTATACCATAGGAATCTTACTCCAAAGTCAAGAAAGGAGGGAAAAAAAAGAAAAATCAATTATTCGAAATGATAACGACAAATTGTTTTTTTTTAAGTTATCATATCTGTGTTAATCACTTTCGTGATATCACAACTACTGAAACTCGCTTTACTAAATCTACGCTGAAAACGGGACTTGTACCACTGACCTCCAGGTTACAAGTCCGCTGCCTTATCGATCAAGCTACTGAGGTCAGTTTATTAATGACAAATTGCGTTTTATTTTCATATTTGAAAGCAAATATTACGAACTTGCTTTCCACGTACTCACACGTGACCTTCTCTACTGGTCACCTCTTCACCTTTGGGAAAAACAGAGTTTTAGCCATAACTTTTTAACAAAGAAAAAATGCCCCACTGCAACTCAAACTATATGATAGCCCACCGCAAAAAATCTAACCGCAAAAAATCCGTATCTATACGTTAAATATCCGCCCAGTATTGACTTATGGTGTAGAAATTTGGATCCTCAACAAGAAAACTGAAATGAAAAAAAATACACCTCAGAATAAAGTTTTTGGACCTATCAACATCAGCGGCCACTGGAGGAAGAAATATAACAAGAATAGTCATACAAACAACAAGATGTATTGGGAGAAATCGAAAGCAGCAGACAAAGATGGACACATGAACACATCCTAGGAAAAGAAACCAGTTTAATAAAATAAACTTTAACAAATAGTCCATGTGAAAGAATACCTAGGGGGGGGGGGGGGGTTAATAATGAAATGGTGGAAAACAAGTACCTAACGAAAGATACCTAAAATTAAACGACATTCATTACCTACATGTCGTTTATACACAATACAAGATCTACAATACAGATTTCAATGGAGAAGAAGATTTATGTTGAGGATAAATACCAACTGGGGTATAAATGGTAGGGAGCAAGAGTAAGTAGTGAGGTGAACTTACCCTTAGAATATTAGTATCTCGTAAGTGAACACTCTGTATACATATACTTTTGAAAGATTTATATGAGACAGGGCCAATTAAAGCCTAAATCAATATCCTATTGAGAATTATAAACTTACCTAGAATTCCAAAGGCACTTGAAGGGATAAAATGAAGTCACTGGCCTTAGTCACAAAAAAATAAAACAATAGCTCGTTTATCACTAATGAAAGAAAGTCGTTTATTTATAAAGAAACAAATGTCATCTTTACTGGAAAATCAACTTTAAATAAGTCAACTTTTATGGTTAATAGTCGGTGTAACTAAAATACGGACCTAATCAATGTCTGATACTAGAAAAATAAAACTAATAATTAAGTCTGAATATTTCTGACTACAAAGAAACAATATCCGAATATTCTCCACTAAAATCTGTCCAAGTATGATTCAAATATTATGAGGTGTGAAATGTCAACTGAAATATCATACACCTGGCTGACTATTATTGGGACTGACCGTGAATGGCTCCAGTATTGACTCAACGCAACACCTTCCATCACCGGAGGAACTAACACCTCCTGCTGCAGTGCAGGCTGTCTTCCGCAATCAGGGTCGGACCTAGAGGTTTCCCCAGGGGTAAACTATAAGACCTATCATTGACCAGTGGAACAAACCCTATTCCCAAATACTATCTTGGTTGAAAGCACAAGGACAAATGTCAATAATAAGAGCAGTTGGGTTGAGAATAAGAGGAGCAAGGAGGCTCATAAGAAGCTTACCCTACGAAGATGGAGCGGGTATGCCTCATTTTTATATATAATTATTAATTTTATTTTATGATGATTGAGTATGTTAAATATTAATAAAAAGGATTAGTAATCATTGTATCATTGACCAGTAAGGTAAGGTCCAACTGATGTATCAATGAACAGAATGTTCAATCATTCATTATTGTTGTTGTTTTTGTTGCAACCAGCTTGGCTACAGCTGGATAAGTGATGGTCTCCAGCAATCTCCACTGGCCTCCTTGAAAGTTTTCTTATATCTCAGACACATTAACCAAGTGCATATATATTAATTCAGGCGTTTTACTCTCAATATCTGGTTTAACATTTCCACACATGAAACTCACCCAGATTGAGTGGACCCGGAACATCATGCAGCAGAAACTTCTCTAAAGGCCGAATTATAAAACAGCATGAGGGACAGTCGGGCTTATCTTAAATTTAATTCTGTTTTGAAATTCGGTAATAAAAGAACATGTATTTAAACTACTTACATGACCCTTCGATAAAGGGTAAACTCGTACAAAAAAGTGCAAAAATAAGGTCTACGACTTGCCGATAAGATAATTTTTTGTAAGGTAATGTTGTCGCCAAGGGCGAAATACATAGTCTGTCTGTCAGTGTGCATAGTATAGACGTGGGCCGCGGGGTGCCACATAGTATAGCCGTGGGCCGTGGGGTGCCACATAGTATAGCCGTGGGCCGTGGGGTGCCACATAGTATAGCCGTGGGCCGTGGGGTTCCACATAGTATAACCGTGGGCCGTGGGTGCCACTTAGTATAGCCGTGGGCCGTGGGGTGCCACATAGTATAGACGTGGGCCGTGGGGTGCCACATAGTATAGCCGTGGGCCGTGGGGTGCCACATAGTATAGACGTGGGCCGTGGGGTGCCACATAGTATAGCCGTGGGCCGTGGGGTGCCACATAGTATAGACGTGGGCCGTGGGGTGCCACATAGTATAGCCGTGGCCCGTGGGGTGCCACATAGTATAGACGTGGGCCGTGGGGTGCCACATAGTATAGCCGTGGGCCGTGGGGTTCCACATAGTATAACCGTGGGCCGTGGGTGCCACTTAGTATAGCCGTGGGCCGTGGGGTGCCACATAGTACAGCCGTGGGCCGTGGGGTGCCACATAGTATAGACGTGGGCCGTGGGGTGCCACATAGTATAGCCGTGGGCCGTGGGGTGCCACATAGTATAGACGTGGGCCGTGGGGTGCCACATAGTATAGACGTGGGCCGTGGGGTGCCACATAGTATAGCCGTGGGCCGTGGGGTGCCACATAGTATAGACGTGGGCCGTGGGGTGCCACATAGTATAGCCGTGGGCCGTGGGGTTCCACATAGTATAACCGTGGGCCGTGGGTGCCACTTAGTATAGCCGTGGGCCATGGGGTGCCACATAATATAGCCGTGGGGTGCCACATAGTATAGCCGTGGGCCGTGGGGTGCCACATAGTATAGCCGTGGGCCGTGGGGTGCCACATAGTATAGCCGTGGGCCGTGGGGTGCCACATAGTATAGCCGTGGGCCGTGGGGTGCCACATAGTATAGACGTGGGCCATGGGGTGCCACATAGTATAGGCGTGGGCCGTGGGGTGCCACATAGTATAGCCGTGGGCCGTGGGGTGCCACATAGTATAGACGTGGGCCGTGGGGTGCCACTTAGTATAGATGTGGGCCATAGGGCGCCACTTAGTATAGACGTGGGCCATAGGGCGCCACTTAGTATAGACGTGGGCCATAGGGCGCCACTTAGTATAGACGTGGGCCATAGGGCGCCACTTAGTATAGACGTGGGCCATAGGGCGCCACTTATAGTCCTGGACCATAGGGTTCGACTTAGGAGGACAGGGACGGTTGTAAGGGGAGGTTGGAGACCGTCTGGGGCATAGGCCCTAAAACCCATGATAGAATATAGGTTCTATCATGGGAGAGGACATAGGTCCATACATGGACATAGGTCCATACAGGGACATAGGTCCATACAGGGACATAGGTCCTTACAGGGACATAGGTCCTTACATGGACATAGGTCCCACAGTTGGACTTAGTAATAGAGGTCCATCACAACTGGATTTATAGCGACTAAGGAGGACAACATTCTGTTTCACCCCTTAGACAAATTAACTTGATCCCATACTTGGTTTGGTAAATGGTGGCATTTACTACATGGTGGAGGTGCGGGGCAACCTTCACAGATGTTGTCCTACATAGTCGAATCCGGTGCTTGGGAGCTCTGTTGAGAGCTCCGCAAGCAGTTTGTTTCTGTATGTTTCAGGTCTAATAGTTCAAAGTTAAAAATTGAAAGAGTTTTACAGAAAACCCAAAATGGATAGTGTTTTGTTGGCCAGAAGGCTTTCGTCTCTGGCCG
This sequence comes from Bactericera cockerelli, assembly GCA_024516035.1. Taxonomy (NCBI): domain Eukaryota; kingdom Metazoa; phylum Arthropoda; class Insecta; order Hemiptera; family Triozidae; genus Bactericera; species Bactericera cockerelli. Next base: position 12,669,335 of record CM044957.1, read on the forward strand.
AACATGTGACCAAATGCATGACAGCATGCAAGCAGATCAAAGAAAGCTTGTCGTCGGGAGACAGTCCCAAACAAGCAGCAGTTATTGAAGTTGAGAAATTGAGAAAATCAAATGAACGACTTGTTCAAGAAGTATACACTGCTATTAGCAACACTCCAACCGGATCTGCCGGGGATGAACTGATCTCCCAAATTGATGAAGTAAATCAGTTACAAATAGAGTCTGAAGATCTTCTAGTTGAGCTAGATGTGTATCTCAAAACCTCGACACAGGTTTCACATGTTGAACCAACTGCTAGCCAACCATCCACGAGTACTTTCTCAGGAAATCATCTTCCCAAACTCCAATTAGCTAGCTTTAGTGGAGACATCCTCAAATGGACAGAGTTTTGGGACAGATTCACGTCAGTTGTGGACCGTAGGGTTGACATTCCTGACGGAGATAAATTGGCATATCTTGTGGGTTGCCTGGAAGGTAGCGCAAAACAAGCAATTCATGGTTTAGAGTTGACGAACGCAAACTACAAAGTTGCTGTTCAAAAACTGAACGAGAGATTTGGTAAACCCAACCTGATTGTAGACGCGCATTATGCGGCACTAGGTCGAGTTCCCGTGGCAAAGAATACGACAGTTGATTGTCGACGTGTTCTTGATACAGTTGAACGACACTTGCGAACGCTGGAAATCTTAGGTGAAGATGTAAATCACAATCAGCTTCGAACCACAATCATGGAAAAATTCCCTCATGAGATAATATATGAATTGAGGATGGACATGGAAACTCAAGGATACTCTGTAAAGACGTTGCGAGAGTCATTAGAGAAAATACTCTCGGCTAGAGAAAATTCCTTTTCAATGGGTGGTTCAGTCGACATTCAGTCGGAAAATAGAGATGCATTTACGACCGATGCATTAGTCGCATCAGTTGAAACTCGCAAATTCATATCCAAAGGATTTGATAGAAATCCTCGCAAAGGTGGTCGTAGTGAACACCGACAGCGACAAATATCCAGCTCCAGACATTCTTTAGCTCGAAACAAATCTCATCCATTTGTTTCTACCACAAAACTTTCAAGTCATTCACAGTCGAATAAGCGACGTAATGACAGAAAGCTGTCACCTAAGCCAAAGAGAAAGAAGCTAGAGTGCGTTTACTGTAAAGCAGACCATTACAATGACGAGTGCAAAGAAGCGTCAACCCTTGATACGCGGAAACGTATCTTGCTCAAAGAGAAGTTATGTTTCATATGTTTACGTAGTGGTCATATGGCAGAAAACTGTACGTACAAACGTAAATGTTTCCATTGCGGTGTCTATGGAGATCACAACAGGAGCATTTGTCCTAATCACATGACCCAAACGAACAACATGCTTGCCTCAGCATGACATGAGGCAGTTCTCCCTACAGCTGTTGCTTGCGCAAAGACGACAGAGGGAGAAAAGAACATTCGTATCATATTTGATACAGGTAGTCAGAGAAGTTATGTGACAAACTCTTTAGCGAAGCTATTGATGTTTTCTGATGAGGATTCGGCCAATGAAATAGATTTGACCGTTTACACATTTGGTTGTATGAAACCGAAGACGTTCAAGACTTCTCTTGTGCCTATCAAGATAGATTTAAAAAATGATTCAGTACTGGAAATCTCAGCCTATGCGGTGCCCAAAATAACGGGACCCCTTGCATCCAACTTTGTGTTAAAACAGCAAATTCAGAGACAGTTTCCTGATATAGACATTGCCCGTGATACAGAGGTCGACACGCCTGCTGATATCTTGATCGGAAGTGATCAATACTATTCCTTTGTCACAGGACAAATAAAACATGTTCAAGATAGTTTATATCTGGTTCAGTCCAAACTAGGTTGGATTGTATGCGGTCAACAGTTTGACAAATTTCCTGATCGGACTTTGTCATTTCTTACCTACGTGTCAGGAGTTAATGACTCCACATCTCAGTTTGTAGTACCTGATCCACCTCTTAATGATGACAATATCAAAGAGCTGTGGGAATTAGAAGCAATCGGAATCCGAGACTCGCCCAAGATTCTGCACCAAGATGAAATAATAGATTTCTTCAACAGAACAACGATATTCAAAGAGGGGCGTTATCATGTAAAGTGGCCGTGGATACAATATCCGGCTGAACTCCCTCCGAATTTGGGCTTAGCTACTGGACGTCTAACTATTCTGGTAAAAAGACTTGATCATCAAACCCTCGAACTTTACGACCAGGTCCTACAAGATCAGTTACGACTAGGAGTCATAGAAGTAGTTGATCATCATGCCGGATTTCCGCCGCATCCAGTGCATTATCTTCCTCATCATTGCGTGATTCAAGAGGGAAAAACTACAAAACTTAGAGTAGTTTATGATGCATCAGCCAAGACACGTGGTAGCCACAGTCTAAATGATTACCTTTTCAAAGGTCCGCGCATGTTGGACGATTTAGTTGGATTCCTCATGCTATTTAGATTATACGATATTGCCCTCGTAGCAGATATCGAGAAAGCATTTTTACAAGTTGGACTTCAACTTGAAGATCGTGATGTCACTAGATTTCTGTGGCTGAAAGACGCACATGGTGGTGTCAATCCAGACAATATCTTACACTTCCGTTTCACACGCGTGCCGTTTGGTATTGTGTCCAGTCCTTTCATTCTAGCTGCCACGCTAAAGTATCATCTTTGTCGACAAGGAAGCTTTGAAGCAAAGCTGATTTCAGACAGTCTTTATGTTGACAATTTCTTGCGTAGTGTACAGACCCTAGAAGAAGCTAAAGCAATTTTCTCAGTTGGAAATTCAATTTTTAATGAGTTGTCCATGAATATTAGAGAATGGAACTCCAACAGTCAGAGTTTTATGGACTTGATACCTGATGAAAAGAAAAGCCCGAAAGAGAACATTTCTGTCCTTGGGTTAGAGTGTAATAGAAATGACGACACTCTGAGTATTGCAGTCGATGTGAACCGTTTAGATAAGCCGGTGTCGACAAAACGTGACACTCTCCGCATAGTTGCTTCTGTGTTTGATCCGTGTGGATTCATTGCTCCATTAACCCTACCAGCTAGATTACTTCACCAAGAGCTTTGGAAAGATAAATGTAAGTGGGACGATGTAATAGCTCAAAAGCGTCTTGAAGAATGGTCTAAATGTGTCCAAATTCTGAAGGCTGTAGAAAACGTACAGTTGCCCAGAAAGTTCGTTAGACCTCCTGGGGAATTAGACTCAAATAAGCTTAGTTATCAGCTTCATTGCTTTACAGATGCATCGCTGGATGCATACGCTGCAGTAGTGTACTTGAGAATCACGTTAGGTGATGAATGCAGTTTAAGTTTTGTAATGTCTAGATCACGATTAACGCCGCTACGACAGCGTGATCACATAACTATACCCAAACTTGAGCTACTAGGTGTGTTGATCGGTGTGCGATTGGTTGCATATGTCAAGAAAACACTTAATCTTGAAAACGTTCTCATATTTCTTTGGACTGATAGTCAGATAGTCCTTGCGTGGATAAAATCCAACCATCTTCTTCCGCCATTTGTAGCTCGTAGAATTGCAGAAATTAGATCTGCTGAGCAGATTCAGTTTAGATATGTTCCGTCAAAAGTGAATCCCGCCGATGCGGCTACTAGAGCTGACTCGGCAATGTACGGACTCCCTGCTCTTTGGACAAAAGGTCCACCCTTCCTAAGACAAGGCAACTTAGAAGAAGATTTCCTAGCAGAGTCTTTTAACAATGGTCCCAATTGTGAAAATCAGCTCTCAAGTGTCACAAACATCGCTAGTCAAGTGTCAGGCGACACTAGTCAAGTGTCAGGCGACACTAGCCAAGTGTCAGGCGACAATAGTCAAGTGTCAGGCGACACTAGCCAAGTGTCAGGTGACAATAGTCAAGTGTCAGGCGACAATAGTCAAGTGTCAGGCGACACTAGTCAAGTGTCAGGCGACACTCGCCAAGTGTCAGGCGATACAAGCCAAGTGTCAGGTGACACTAATCCAATGTCAGGCGACATTAGTAAAGTGTCAGGTGACACCAATCTAGTTGAAAAGGGTTCTTCTAGCAACAGTTTAGAGTTCGACCTACAAAGCCTACAGTTAAAACACTTTCCCCAAGAATTGTCGGGTGCAAGTACACATTTGACCAAATCGTTACGTCTGTTTATCGACAAAGCGGGATTACTCCGTTGCAACGCCAAATTGCAAAACTCAGATATACCCTATGAACAAAAGTTTCCTATACTTTTACCTAGAGACTTGCCCTTTACTTATAACACTATAAAGAAAATACATGAAGAAAATTATCATGTGGGAGTAACTCATACTCTGTCATTACTAAGAAAGAAGTACTGGGTGCCTATGGGCCGAAGCCAAGTGTCAAAAGTAATAAAGAAATGTGAAGTCTGTGTAAAATATGGCGGAGGGCCATATAAAATGCCAGACATGCCTCCCCTTCCTAAAGAGAGAGTGAAAACGTGTCCTCCTTTCACGTATACTGGTCTAGATTATCTCGGACCTCTGACCGTTTTGCACGAAGGAACCAGCCAAAAAAGATGGTGTGTTATCTTTACGTGCATGGCAACGCGCGCCATTCACCTTGAACTTGTTCAAGACATGTCCTCTGAAGAGTTTCTTCTTTGCCTGAGACGATTTACTGCAGCTAGAGGTTTTCCAGTTGTCATTGTATCAGACAATGCCTTGCAGTTTAAGTTATCTGCAGATATTCTAAAGTCTTCGTTCTGTGAACAAAAGAACATTCAGTGGCGTTTTATACCCGAACTGTCCCCCTGGCAGGGAGGATTTTATGAGAGACTAGTAGGGCTAGTCAAGCATTGCCTCCGTCGTTCTCTCGACCGAACGCTCCTGTTCAACAATCAACTCACTACCGTTGTCAAAGAAGTAGAGTGTGTTTTAAATACACGTCCTTTAACAGTCGTAGGTGCTGACTTAGAACACGTGTTAACTCCATCAGATTTCCTCAGTCCAGTATCTCCTATAGTTCTTGATATACCAGGAGATTTATCCTTGAACCCAATGACGGCTACAAGAACAGCTTTAGTCAGCAGCTGGAGGAAAAGCCAAGCAGCATTTAGTCAATTCCAATCAATGTTTGTCGACCAATATCTGACCAGTCTTGCAGAACGTGGCTTGAAGCCACATAAACAACCAAGGGTTTTATCCGACCGATTACCCTCAGTGGGTGACGTAGTCCAAGTGAAGGAGAGCCAACTTAGTAGAAGTTATTGGCGTGTCGGACGAATATCAGAAATAGTCCCTAGTAGGGACGGGCTCACGAGAACAGCTCGTGTTAGAATGTCCAATGGAAATACCATTACTCGCTCGATATCTCAACTCTATCCGCTTGAGATATCTGAAAACCTGCAGACCGAAAAGGAAGCAAAATTTCAGTCTAAAGACCCAGGACAGTCTACAGAGTCACTACAGATGGACAAAGACATTAATAATCAGTCCGAAGACATAGAAAAATCAACAGGTTCTAACAGAGACGTTGGAATTGGTGAAAGAAACAGTTGTCAGGTTTCTCTTCGCAATTCTAGCCGCCCAGTACGCAAGGCCGCTGAAATAGCAAAAGAGAATATTAGACGATGTCTAACATTTTCTATAATAAACAAAATTGTACATAGAAAATAAGTTTAGAAACTTATTAACATGGATCTCGTAATTTATGGATAGCTCCATACTTAGCAAAGAAAAGACTTATTTTATTTAGTTATGTTGTACATAGTTTATTTAATATTTCTGAATCTTCCCTTTCGTTGGTGAAACATTGGGACAGACTGTATATTGAGAAATAGTCTCAATATGTTCTTAGTATTATTAGTTCACAGGTGGTGAAATAAGTTGAAAGCAACTTTTAGTTCCTTACATTTTGATACTATAATTTATCCCCCAAAAATACCACTTCGTGGTTAAAATAAGAAGAACGCCTCACTCAAAAGAATGATTACAATTAGCTAAAAATAAATGATATCAAATTGAGAACACCTTACCCCCTCTCTTTCTATATCTCTGCACTCCTCTCTGAATTTATTCCTCTTATGTTTATTTTTCTTTATCCTTTCTAGGGGTCATCCCAAACTTGATTTCTCTTTAAATTTACTTGTTGCACGGCAATAAAAAATGGCGGTCGGAGTATGATTTTTCTGAACTTATTTGATTTGAATCGAGAAAATTACACCGCGACCGCCATTTTTTATTGCCGTGCAACAAGTAAATTTAAAGAGAAATCAAGTTTGGGATGACCCCTAGAAAGGATAAAGAAAAATAAACATAAGAGGAATAAATTCAGAGAGGAGTGCAGAGATATAGAAAGAGAGGGGGTAAGGTGTTCTCAATTTGATATCATTTATTTTTAGCTAATTGTAATCATTCTTTTGAGTGAGGCGTTCTTCTTATTTTAACCACGAAGTGGTATTTTTGGGGGATATCAGTTCTTTTTGTACGAAAATATAGATTCATACACTACTGAAAAATTATGAATAACAAAAGTAAATAAGCTGGGAAAATGTGAATGTACCAAGTTGTCTTTTTTTAAGATTTAGTTTAGCAGCACGTATTTAATTTTTCTAAGGTCAATATGTATTTGGATCACAGATTTGGCCCCCTGAGTCCCCAAAATGAGTAAATAATATATAAATTTGCAATGCAAGACCTTTTGATTGGCCTTTTATAAGGAAATCTTTAAAATCTCTAACGAATGAAAAGCAATGCCTTCAGTGTATAGTAGAGTTAGGTAAAATATATAGAAGACCATGCCTCAGGAATATAGTAGGGAATTTGAAACGAGCATTAACTTCAATCAAAGTTCCCTCAATCTTGGAACCCACTGGAATGTCACGGACAGATGGAAAAAGGCCGGACGGAACAACGTTGATACCTTGGAGTAGGGGCCAATGCATTGTATGGGATGCCACTTGTGTCAATACTTTCGCGTCAAGTTACATCCAGCAAACCATAAAACAAACAAGAGCTGCAGCAGAAATTGCCACTGTAAGAAAAAAACATAAATACTCTAGCTTCACAGACAGCCACATCGTCAAAATATTCGCCACAGAGACCATGAGCCCATGGTGTAAAGAAGATATAGAGTGGGTAAAAGAAATTGGATTCAACTGGAGTGTATTTCTGGAGAGAAGCGAGCCGCCGAATTCCTTGAACAAAGATTGAGTCTGGCAATTCAAAAAGGGAATGCTGTGAGCATAATGGGGTCTATCCCCGACGATAACAAAATGGACGAGATATTCTATTTGTAAAAACTAAATAAAGCATTTACTTCTTAAAAAAATAATTGTCATTAAAAAAAAGTAGAGTTAGGGATAATACATAGAAGGCAATGCCTCGGTATTATAGTAGGGTTAGGTAAATATACATATAGAAGGCCATGCCTTGGGTTTATCATAGGGTTAGGAAAAATACATAGAAGGCCATGCCTCAGGTCTATATCAATGATTCCTAGGTGTTTCGATTATAATTTTTATGCTAGGCCTAAACTACTGACGTCCCTTATCAATACCTCACGAGGTATGAGTGTACCCCGGACATAGTGGACAGAGAAAAAAAACTTCCCTGAAGGGGATCGAACCCAAGTCATCGTGCGTGCAAGCCTAGTATGCTACCCACTTGGCCAAAGTCACTACTTTGTCACAACTTTTAGTGAGTAGCATCGACAATATGAGAGCTAATTCATCATATTTTATCTCAATCCAACCATGATTGTCCAAAATCAATCTTGTAATGCCGCCAGAGGTTATTGGCCAATTCTGCAACAACTAATGCCAATTCTGCAACCCTCGCAAGGGTAATGGGGTTGTCATGAAGATCAAATATAAAGATCGGAAAAACAAAACAACATTAAGCCCAAATTGAAAAAATAGAGCTAAAAAATTTCGTCCCCGCCAGGATTCGAACCCATGCTGACTGGGTGGCAGGTCGAGCATCCTACCAATAGACAAAGTTTTCTTCTAAAGAAATGGACGGAAAATGAACTAACTAAATTAATACTTGGAAACTTAAACATTAAAATTTTGCAGTGAGAGAGCGAGGTCATCTCGAAAAATACATACTGGCCAAGATCTGACCACTAAGCTAAGGATTCGAAGGTACCTACCCGCCAAAGAAAATGAAAAGGCCACCAGGTGCCACCCAGTGGACCGGATGAAGGAATAAAATCAATTAATTTGGTATCTGCTCATCAAGATCTTTCATTTGATACCACTTAAGATTAGTATTATCCTTCAATTCCCGATTTGGGCTCCCAAAACCCGAGGCCGCCCAAATGGGCCGCCCGCTTATAATTTAGAATTTTTTTTTGGTCCGGGCTCATCTCCATTATATCTTGATCACTTTAGACACCTCACTTAATCTTCAGTGCCAAGTTAAAGACACGAAGTCGGGTCTCAAAGGATCCGTATGAAGAAAAAAAAACAGAAAAAAAAAAAAATTATGAATCTTTTCATGTCTTTCACGATTGTTCGGGGGTCTCGAAAATAGGGTTCCCGTTGGCCTAGGAAGTCAAACTAAAAGTCAAATCAATTTATTTTTCAACGTAGAGTCCATTTCTGCAATAAAAATTGCAATTTTTGAAATTTATGTTGCACTTTTCGCTGGCTGAAAGTACATGAAATGCATGGGAACTATGTTTTCCGTAACCTTACACTCTGCCGGGCTGTCTCTTTCTTTGTATAGGCGTTCTTCACACCTCGGCCGAGGTGTTTGATTAGTTCAATAAAATTTGATTTGTTATTGTTAAAGTTTCAAAACGGAGCGTTTTGACTTTGTACATGCATATAGACACGAAGTATGTAACCATAGATAAATAATCATTACCATCTACTAATCATATAGATTTCTTCTGTTCCAGAGTAAATCTCAAGCTCACATAAATAGTTATGTTATAAGCCTTGATGAGTGTAAATACACTAGACACAAAGCACCACTAGTATAGTATTGCTTATTTTCCTCGCGGGGGGAGTGTCGCCAAGGGCGAAATACATAGTCTGTCTGTCAGTGTGCATAGTATAGACGTGGGCCGCGGGGTGCCACATAGTATAGCCGTGGGCCGTGGGGTGCCACATAGTATAGCCGTGGGCCGTGGGGTGCCACATAGTATAGCCGTGGGCCGTGGGGTTCCACATAGTATAACCGTGGGCCGTGGGTGCCACTTAGTATAGCCGTGGGCCGTGGGGTGCCACATAGTATAGCCGTGGGCCGTGGGGTTCCACATAGTATAACCGTGGGCCGTGGGTGCCACTTAGTATAGCCGTGGGCCGTGGGGTGCCACATAGTATAGCCGTGGGCCGTGGGGTGCCACATAGTATAGACGTGGGCCGTGGGGTGCCACATAGTATAGCCGTGGGCCGTGGGGTGCCACATAGTATAGACGTGGGCCGTGGGGTGCCACATAGTATAGACGTGGGCCGTGGGGTGCCACATAGTATAGCCGTGGGCCGTGGGGTGCCACATAGTATAGACGTGGGCCGTGGGTGCCACATAGTATAGCCGTGGGCCGTGGGGTTCCACATAGTATAACCGTGGGCCGTGGGTGCCACTTAGTATAGCCGTGGGCCATGGGGTGCCACATAATATAGCCGTGGGGTGCCACATAGTATAGCCGTGGGCCGTGGGGTGCCACATAGTATAGCCGTGGGCCGTGGGGTGCCACATAGTATAGCCGTGGGCCGTGGGGTGCCACATAGTATAGACGTGGGCCATGGGGTGCCACATAGTATAGGCGTGGGCCGTGGGGTGCCACATAGTATAGCCGTGGGCCGTGGGGTGCCACATAGTATAGACGTGGGCCGTGGGGCGCCACTTAGTATAGATGTGGGCCATAGGGCGCCACTTAGTATAGACGTGGGCCATAGGGCGCCACTTAGTATAGACGTGGGCCATAGGGCGCCACTTAGTATAGACGTGGGCCATAGGGCGCCACTTAGTATAGACGTGGGCCATAGGGCGCCACTTATAGTCCTGGACCATAGGGTTCGACTTAGGAGGACAGGGACGGTTGTAAGGGGAGGTTGGAGACCGTCTGGGGCATAGGCCCTAAAACCCATGATAGAATATAGGTTCTATCATGGGAGAGGACATAGGTCCATACATGGACATAGGTCCATACAGGGACATAGGTCCATACAGGGACATAGGTCCTTACAGGGACATAGGTCCTTACATGGACATAGGTCCCACAGTTGGACTTAGTAATAGAGGTCCATCACAACTGGATTTATAGCGACTAAGGAGGACAACATTCTGTTTCACCCCTTAGACAAATT
>CM044957.1:12679731-12698839 GCA_024516035.1 Bactericera cockerelli
ACACCAGTTCTTGTTCTATCACGGACGTTAAGCAACGTCCAGCAAGGACTTGGATGGCATACCATTGAAATCCGACCTCTCGTGATGCTGGCTATTTCCGGCCCCACTCAGGCTAGGTCAGGTTGATTAGAGTAGCTGGTCGGTGAGTTTCCAACGAATGGAAGATAAAACCCCCGTCGCGATATGACCATGCAGTTGAAAGCGACGTTACGTCCAAATTAAAGAAGTACCTTGGGAAAGAATAGGACCCCGGGCTGTTCCCCCTTGTTGTGCAAGGTGAGTATCTGAACCAGCCTAGCTAGCTGCCCGACCAAAGAGCTTTGAAGCAGCTAAATTCACGTCTCTTCCGATCTCATTCCGTTTTCTAACCTAGTCCATGCTTTTGTACTTTACTAGGCTTCATTTAAAATTAACTAAAGCATGTCACAGTTGATAAGGACATATCATTGGGATTTTGATACTTTCTCAGGTAAAGTGAAAAAATTAAAGGGGGAAAGAGGTCGATTCTAATGACGTTATTTAATCCGTTTTCCTTTTATTATATCTTACCTTCAGGGCTGTAGATTTTTTTTGCTCTCTGTTCCAAGACATGAAGACATATATTTTTATTTTTATATTAGGAATATGTTTAATTGGTTGATTAAAATTTATGAATCAATTAATGCAATATTATCACACAAAATAACATAAATATATTTTCAATTTTGGAATTTCATTTTCTGAGTGATTGTTTTTTTTTTTAAGAGCTCACCTGCGTATAGGTGACAGGTGTGCCGCCCGGACTGAAGAACTGATTGTCCGTGGAAGCTGCCGTGTACATGGTATTGGAGTCTCCCACAGTGTACACCGGGTAAGCCCTAGAAACAAATACCTAATGATTAATGAATATCAAAATGTTTTTAAAAATGATAATGCTCGTGTACAATAAAAATAAATAATAAACTAGCCAGGCACGCGCCGGTATGGCAGCATAAAGTTCTGCTAGAATTTTAAAATTTTAAGCAGTCAAAATTCTAGGAAGACATGAATCCAAAGAAGGCGTTTCAAGGACAAGCTCAATAAGGAGATGAGTGGAGAAAAACTGATTTTTTTTTATTAAATAAAAGGCAAAAATGTTTGCGAAATAATATAATAATAATAAAAATAATTAATTTCATGTACAATAAAAAATAAAATTGAAATTGTTATAGTATGATGGATTGATGACAATGCAGCTAGTAACTGATTTAATTTTATAGTTCTGGTTTTCGATCAACTTCTTTGATGGTCATTCTTTCGAAATAAATTGAAACTGCAACTTTGTGAAAAACTGTCCAGACTCGTAGATGGTAAATCTGAATTCAAACAAAATAAAACGCAGTATAAAGGAGATCACCAAGTTTCCCATAGCTTGAACTGGTTACGATAGGAAATATGTAGATTTAAAAAGTGAAATTTATACCATTATATTTAATTTAGAGACATGGACACACTCTTTTTTTCTTCATAAAAAATATACTTCTAGGGTTCGAACATACATAGATTCTGAGGTCACAAGGAGAAGTGGAGAAGTGGGAAAATTACCAAGTCTTCTTGAAAAACATATAATTTAAGGGAAGGGTAAATAAGTGACTGGAGACAAACTGTGTAATAAATAACCTACCTACCCCTTACTGTTTATTTATTTAAAAATTACACCACAGATAAATAGGTATATTATTTGTTCATATTAATTTTAAGCCCTTTTATACAAAACTATTACTTACATCTGACCATTGGTATAGATGGTTTGCTCCGAGCCATTCTCCACATATTGGACAAATGTGGAGTGAGTCACCTGATCTGAACTCACATTCTCCGGATCTGGAACCATCACAACAACCATTGTTCACATCATAATCATAATTTACTTCAAGCACTTTTATTAATATATTTTTTAATAATAATTATGCACTTTATCGCTAGTAATAATAATAATGACAAATCTCATATAGTAGAGGAATGCACCAATATTTCAGATAAGAAAATTTAAAAGGAGCTGGACGAAAAGGAGTACATGATAATGATAACAGAAGATTAATTTGAATTTAAGATATAAAAATAAGTGTTACTTAAAGTCCAAAAATTAACTTGGATCATTTTTCAAGAAGATAAGAAACTAGGGGGTGAAATTAATTACAGAGTGAGTTGTGAATGGATGAATTAGAAAAGAATGAGTGGTACATTAAGAACATAACTTTGAAAATGAAGGTAAGAATATACAGAAATACAGTGCAGAAACTTGGCCAGTAAGAAAAGTACATACACATGTTTTGTCGTGTTTAATAAAAGGAGATTACTTTTTGTTTGATATTTTCCCAACAACCATATTAACTGATTTGCAAACACAACCAAAATTAGTAACTTTTTTTACCTTTCACATTACCATGGGCAGATAGATAAAGTCTATGATACAAGATTTTGGTTTTGATTTTCTAATAAGTGAATCCTGCAACTATTTGAAAGGAAAATGAAAAAAACAACTTTTGCGATCTTGATAGTGCTTTAGCAATAACCCTTATGTATCTGATTATGCTCTTTATAGAAGGCTAAAACTTTTAAAGTCATTAATTTGTTTAGAAATGAGCTTGTTTTACAATTTAAAACACTCATAAATCAAATAATCACCAGAATTGCTGTTAAGGCTTTATTAACTGAGCTGAAATGTTCTCATAACAATCAATAGAAAACAAAGTATGTATTATGAATGATATTTGGAGGTGGGTTCAATAACATATCAAACAGTTCAGAACTACAGTGAAGTCAACCAAGTGAGAGTCAACAAATCTACATTTTTTCTTCAATAATATCTCAACATTAAAAATTGATAAAATTTAAACATCAAATCAAATCAAAATAATATAAACTTAAAAAAAAAAAAATATATATAAACTTTATATTCTTAAAATAAAATGGAGGCAAATTATTAGTTTAATATGTCAAAAAAGGTGCTTATAAATCAAAATGGAATATGATGGAGGAAAAAATAGGATCCAAAATAAGGAAAGAAGTGAAATGAGTTATTGACGAACTTACCAACTGTAGGATTGACGGGGGTCAAGGAAGTGTATGAGCGAGAGCCATTACCCTCTAATATAATAGGTGTTGTTTAGAAAGCATGGAAAGAGTAAGTAAATAACCAATGTTAGTATACACGGAAATAATGAGGTTTAATGTTTTTTTTTTTTTTTTTTTTTTTTTTTACACTGTACTTTTTTTACAATTTATTTACACTGTATTCTTTAAAACAATCTTGCAAAAATATTATCTATAACTGAAGTTACATCATTTTCCAGACACAGGGAAATACACAGAGTTGATGTAAAATGGCAAGTGGTCAGATATTCAAGTGGCACTGTATTTTCTTTAGTCATTGAATATAATGAGTATAATTTGAAGTAAATTGAAAGTCCTTCAGATCAGTTTTACCCAATAAGTCAATATTGATCAATTCTACATTACCTGTGACTATGAAGTGGGTCGCATCTACTATATGTCCAGGAGGGGAAGAGTTTGGAGTTTGGTGATCAACACAACCTTGTCCATCATCTTCCTGGTCAGATTTGGGTGTCAGGGGTAAAATCTCAGCAGTTGTGTTGTTCTGCAACAAGTGGATTATTTATTGGATGAGCCAAGTTATCAAATAAAAAGAAACAATTATACACATTGTCTGTTTTGCTTGGAAGTTGTTGAATTTTTAGAACTCCTGAAAAAATGTAATGAAAGTTTTACATCCCAAATATTATGAAAGGCCATTTATGAGATGGGTTTTATTATTTATTTATTTTTAAAAGATTTTTTTCATCTTATTTTTTATCATCTGGACTGTAAAATCAGCTTTATTGGTAGAATTCTTTATAAAAAAAACATAGGCTCTAAATAACAATTTTTAAGAGAGAAAAAAAATCTAGCATTATTATTTTTTTGTGTCCAAGGAGGGATGATTTGTACATTATAGGTTTCATTAATTTAAAAACAGACTCTGGACTTCTTACATCACCTCCGAAAATCTAGTTGAAATTTTAAGCAACATTTTGAATACTTACCCCTACTCTCTGCAACACAGCTGTGATTTGTTTACTATTGGTATTGAGAGGCTGTACAATGAGTGTCTGAGGATTGCTTGTGACAACAGTGATTGTGGCAGGAGTCAACTGCTGAGGTGAATCACATCTCACAATGGTAGAAGGGATACCAGTTGTAGCCATAGTATCCCTCTATTGTATGTCAAGACCAAACAGATGTGTTCCTGTGTGACAAAAAATATTTGAGCTGTTTTATACATTCATAAGACAAGATTAGTAACTGATTCTTTGAGTTCAATGTTTGCTCATGTTTTCTTTTTCATCTGAATGAGCAATAAGATAAGATTTTCTGAAACTAAATACAGAAATTTTCTTCATTTTACCTACTGAGGATTTTGTTTAATTAAGGTTTCATTGTAACAAGGTTCAAATTCAAGTCACTACCCTATATTGAGATTTTCTCTTTCCTCTCCTCACGATTGAAGTGCTTTATGTTATTAAATCAGGAAGTTGGGGTTAAAATCCAGGCCAAGACAACATTATTTAGCATCATTGTTAGGGATAACTCATTAATTATATCTACTGTTTTTTCTTTGCTGTACTGGGGGAAGGGAAATTGATTTTGTTTTGTTACTCTTAGGGTTCCATTTTAATATGAAACTAAGAGTGCTGAAATTGAGCTGGAAAATATGTTTCACAACTATAAGTTTGAGAGCTATGATGCCAATTGAAAAGAAGCTTTGGAAAAATAAGTTTCAGATGAATATTATGAGAGTTCTCACAGTTTTAGTTGAAATTGAAGGAAAATAAGGCCCATTAAATACCAGTCAATAAGGTTTTGGACTTTACTTTCTGTTTTAGACTCTACTTTCTAATTAGTTCATAGTAGAGTCTTTTGATTTTCATCTCAAGAAAGCTATAGGTACATTCATTTCTTCAAGAAAGTTGAAGGTATTGAATGGGGTGGTAAGGAGGATGGATGAAGAACAAGAGAAAGAAGTAGGGTGTGAATGTTTCCAACCATCTTAGGAAAATAGACATAAGAATGTTTTCAAAATACTAATCAGAAATAAGTAGTACAGCATAAATTAATTTAGTAAATAATATTGGCAAAAATTCTACTTACGGACAGAAGTTTTGTTGATACAAAGTGCGTTACTCGATTACTATGACTACCAATAGTTGCTAGGAAGCCTCAGACAGCGAGCGTTGTGGTTGGCTGGATCAATAAACCTGCCGGATATGATAAAAGTTTGAAATGGGACGGGAAGTTAACATTTTTGAACCAATAACGTATTTTTCGATAAATTACATGGAAAACTGTAAAAACAATATGAAAATTTAAAAGAACTTCACAAGTCCCAAGCTTTGTCTTTTTGAAAGGGTTTTCTTTTGAAGAAATCAATTTTCTTTTACATTTTAAAGGTAGCTTTTCTTTTTTTCTGAACTAAAATATAAATAAATACATACAAAAATCATTTTTAGTGTTTTTCAAGAAAAAAAAGAGCGCGTTTCAAAACGCACTTACCGTTTTTTTTTCTTCAATTTTAATATTTTGACGTGCTTGGGGTATTTAATAATCATATTTTTTAGTTTTATATCTGTTTGACCCCTTAATGAATCCTTGTCTTTTTAAAGTCAATCAATAAAAAAAAGGCCTAATCAATATAATTATAACATATAAGGAATAAAATCCAAATTAATGGAAAATCTAGGGCTTTCGAAACGCGCTTAGTAGGTCCCTGACGTTTAACATTTACCCATTAGTAGCGCTAGTGTAGAAAAACCTCTGATTAATCTCGTTGGCGGCAAATCTAGAATTTTATTTTTGTTGACACGCAACGTCGCATGTGGGTTAAATTTACGACCTATACTTTTTCAAAATTATATAAACTATATTAAGCAAAAATCTCTTGAAGGGGTAAAGGAAAAGACCTTTAGGTGATCCTCTCTTGGCATTGTTTACTTCATATCAGTGGCGGCTCGTCGGGTGAAGACACTGAAGACATTTTCACCTAATTTTGAACAGTGAAAACACTACTCATAATCCCTTGAACATGGCACAATTGATCCAACTCAAAGAAAAAAAAAAAAAAAAAAAAAGAGTAAGCTTTGTGTAAAATAGATCAATGCTGCTTAACATTTCATGTTACTTTCCAAGGAGAACACCAAATGTGAAGACAATTCGAAATTGTCTTCAGTTGTCCTTGAATCAACCAATCAGAGTTGAGTATTTCCAAGTAGGTATCATGAAATATTAGGCAAGAACTATATCTATGTAATATGCTACTGAGGACAGTCTTCAGTTGTATTCAGTTTACATTATCTACACGACCTCATACGAAATGTCACGAAGCCACATACCATGTGCGATGTCATGTGTTTTTGATATTAACATTGTTGCCAGTAGCAGTATGCCAGACCTAGGAAACCAGTCAATGATTTAGCCTCACATATCTAGCACAATCTTGTAATATTAAAAAAAAAAAAAAAATAATAATAATAACGTAGGCGTTAGGAAAGCAGGATTTTGTGTCAGGAATTTTGGATATTATTTCTCATTTTTTGGGTTCTAGTTTTGTACATAGTTCCTAAACGATAGCCGATACCAATAAATTTTAACTATTTATGTATCTTGTCAACTATAGTCTTATAAAGGACATCTCGATTGAAGTCAAATCTCGGAAATAATTATTTAATGTAGGTACCGAAATTGAGCCAAATAAGATAATCTGGTATCTAGTTGTTCCAAGAAGTTTTTAAATAGGGACAATGGTGGTACTGTTTAAGATCCTGACTATGGAACCACTTTTAAAAAAATCATGAAATTAGACGTGTTGAAATGAAATTCTCAAGAGAAAATTCTGTTCAGGCGGTGTAGTATTATTTTTTCAAATAAATAAATACGTCTTACATGATTTGAGGGATTTCTTTAAATTTAAAATATAGCTCTTGAAGTTTGTAGAAATTTAGCTATGAAATTAACTTGGCAACATTGTATCTCTTATCTTTAGAATGTAAACAAAACTTGTGGCGCACTTTTTAAATTTTATTAGATTATTTTCAAATCGTTTCAACGGTAATCAAGTGACTTTTAATTGGTGTAACTAATTAATAAAGTTATTTCCCAGTATTTGATACAGGATAGAAACATTTTCCCTACCTGATCTGACCTGTGCTTTTCATAATAAGTTGAATATGAAGTAGCTATGTACTTCTTTCAGTGTCAGAAATAACATTATAATTATGCAGGTAGCTAAGCACACAGCTTCCAGTGAAGTAGGTACTTAAAATTATAAGGCAATATCTGTGTTTTTCATAAATAGTCATTTAAACATCAATGGTAACACAAATTTAAGCTGATTTTATATTTGTAGTAAGTATGTTTTCTTAGATTTATTTTGTAATCTGGTGGTGGATTTTCTTGCAGTTTTGGATTGTAATTTTTAGTCTTCAACTAACTTTCTTTCCTTCCCAGTTCTAACCCCTCTTTAAAATGTTGTACCTACCTATCTACTGAGGTATAATCCTAATATTTTTATTTTAATTCCGTTTTACCAACTTTTAGTTAATATTTTTTATTAAGATGAATGAATACCTAAATATTTTTTATTAAGATGAATATTTCAAAGAAACAATGAGATTCCCACAAAATCATGGGGTTCAAACATTGAAAGTAACCCCATTCAGATTAAGAAGTAATCAGTCTAAGAAAGATATTATGATTACTGGATGTCCAATTTCTCCAATTACTATGTATAACCACCACTAAAAAAGTAAAGCAAATGCCTGCCCCACAGCCATACAGTTCAAGCCTGAATGGCTTATGAAAAATGAATGGCTGTGTACCAGCTCAAGTGTTGACAAATTGTTCTGCTGGCCTTGTTTATTCATTAAGTACCAAGTGTTCTCCAAAAAAAGTACCTATAAAAACTTATATGATGCAAAACTGGTATGAGAGAAAATCATGCTCTGCAGGGAAACAGCCATAACTTACAATGGGCTGTGTTTATGAGACCATAAGAACTAAGATCTGATAAATTAATAATTTTATTTTTTCAATACTTCTGGGTATAATTTGTCTTCACCTAGTCTTGAAGTCAGGAGCCGCCACTGCTTCATATAGTATACAGATTTTATACTCTCATGATTGTCTGTCATTAACCGACTTAATATACTATCCAAGAAAATCTACCATGTACGTACACAGAGAAAGAATTAGATAAAAAAGAATATCTCATCTCGTGCAGACCGGATGTCAAACCTTTCACTTTCAAAAGGGTGACCCGTCGCCAGTTCCCATCCCGTGTCAAACACCAAGAGGATTGAAAGTCACAATATCGACTGAACAAAAAAAATACAACATTCAAACATTGGATGCACCTAATACTTAGGTATTCCTATCATGCACCTCTGTCAGACACAGAAGTCTTCAAAGTTTGCATGTATCAAAGAATTCAAAGAGCCCAAGACAGACCCATTTTCTACAAGCTCAGTCGGTGTAAATCTAATTAAAAGCTTATCTGGTAGCTGTCCGTCTGTCCCGGTAGCTCAGTGGTAAAGGCGGCACTCTGTGAATTTAGAGATTCCTGAAGTCGCGGGTTCAAAACGCAGCCGGGACATGACAAGTTGGGAGGATAACTGCGGAACTTAACACTTACTCGGTAGCTCAGTGGTAAAGGCGGCACTCTGTGAAACCAGAGATTCCAGAGGTCGTGGGTTCGAAACCCAGCCGGGACATGACATGTTATCCTCCCATTTGGGATTTTTACCACATAATAATACGTCTTGGGCTTACTGCTGGAATAATGGGACTTAATAATCCGAATCGGACAGTATAAATAAGGCGATATTATTATTATTATCTGGTATGCTTCTGCCGGACAGTCAACCCTTACGTTTACATGGAATACACATGCAGTCTTCTATACGGCTATCGTACGTCTCTACTCGAACTGACATCTGTGACTGACAGAGTGCCGTGCAGTACGAAAAAGCATCTTTGGATAAACCAATAATCGACAAACAACTCAAGGTATTTATGTGCAACTATGGCCTAAGGCTACTACTAACCACTCGGTTTGTGGCAATGTTGGGACCTATTAAACTGTAAAGATATGTACAAAACCCGCAAATTTTACGTAAATTTTGCGGTTTTCTAAGCTGTTAACCGCATGAATAACAAATTGACAACTCGGCCTGCCAGTCTACACGATACCGGTCTGACTGTGTCTAACTAAAAAGTACCCATGCAGGACGCAGGTTCGTCAATCATTTTTTTTGAGAGCCTTCGTGCGGAGTTTGGAAAAGGTTAATTTATTTCATTTTGATCCAATCATGTCGATGATGCATTCTGGCTTGTGGATCGAGTTTCAGAGCATTTACCCGAAATTCATTAGTATATACCCCGTTCTTTGGAAAGATCAACTTTTCTCGTCGCGGACACGGTTTATTCCCCGAGCAGGCAGTACACTGGGAAGCGTGGAAGGCCTTCTGGTCCCCAATCTCAAGGAAAAAACAGACATCACCCAGGACGCATGAGACTCGTGCATCTTTAAACACGTGCAAGGAGGAAGTCGCAGCGGCACACAACTCGTCCATCCAACGGACTGTATTCAACAGTGTTCATTAGGTATCTTATTTTGATGCCAACACAAAAATAAGAAGCTGGTCACGCAGATTCATCAGGCACAGCATTTCCAAGGATTGCCATATCTCGTACCGCAGTTGTATTGAGTGCCATGTCAATGCACCATTGAGAACGTTTTTACCTCCTTTTGCGCATGGTTGGTTTGTCCGGTGGGCCCTCGTCGGGCCAACATCTCATGTTGGCTGACCATACTCAAACTTCGCCGTCGGGCCAACTCAAACCAACCATTAATCCTACCATGAAATGGATAGATATATAAAAATATAACATTGAATGTACAAATATCAAATTAATTCACTCTAGAAAAAAAAAACTAATTTACAACAACCAGTTCTAATTTACTTTCTACTTGACAATTTATTTCAACATTCATACCACAAAAAGAACTTTTAAGTCACGAATAACAACTATTTAAATCTTATATGAAAACTTGTTTTTTATTTCATTTTTAAAAATGTACAGTAATTTTAATAAGCTACTTCCTGGAAAAAATATCAATTTAATTGAAAAAAATTGTCTTCAAATGATTCAAGAACAAAAATTTCGTAAGTAAAAAAAGGTATTGGTCCAAATTTAGAGTATGGACTTGAGCCCTAAACTTTGTAGGTACGTGTCCGATTTTTCTTAACACACTTGCTACTGAATTGTCTTGAGAAATCTACGAACTGAACAATCTAGGAGAATTTTGTTATCTCTGTAAATGACGTTGGAAATATTCATTCAACAGAGTAACATTTTTCTGGAACTCATTGATTGCTGGTTGTCCTTGTGCCTGTGAAAATAAACAACAAACATTTTAATTTTTAATTATAAATATGATGAAAAATCTCTCAAGACCAAATAATAGACATCGTCAAGTACGTGGAGTCTTTGAAAGATTTCAAAGGCTTTCTCAGCAATGACGGAAAAATATGCACTATTTTTAAAATTATGGTGGAAAAAGTTTTTCAATTTTTCAGTAGCAGCCACAAGTGGAGAGAGCAACGTAAATTTTCAAAAAAAGCTACTCATGCAATAATTTTATTGAAAAGTGTGTAAAAATATCTATTTAAATTGACAGGTGTTATATGAAGGTTAAATTATCCTCATACCTCACATTTAAGACCTTTCAAATATTTGGGACAAAGAATGTTTCGAAAAACTCAAGATTAAATTTGAATAATAACAAGATAAAACTGCTCTAGTTTTAAATAGCTTTTTAAAACTACAAAAACAGTTAAGTTGAAAACAGCTATTTTTATTTTACAGTGAAATTAGGAATTGTTTTTGAATATTTGAACATCCTAGAATATTTTAGTACTATCTCAATCTTCTTAAATAAATGGTAAGAAAAATAATTTAGTACTATCTCAATCTTCTCAAATGAGTGGTAAAAAATTCTCAAAAAAATCTGGACATTTTATGGCTCACACCATTCACATCATTATTCCATTTTACTTTAACAACCGTAGCGAAGCACGGTAAAACAGATAGTAATACATAAAATCACATACATAGAAAGTTCGAAAGATTGATGGCCCTTTGGAACTCTTGCACAGGGGTTTCTCAGGCCATAAACTCATGAGAAGGGTCCATGCTACAAACCGCAGTACCTCATTTTTCAATATATGTTGGAATAATTCAACTGTAGCTTTCTGCAATGAAAGAAAAAAAACAAACATTGAGAAGACACGTAATGACAAATCAGTACCCTAAAATTCCTTTTAAGCAACTTACAAATGTATTCTATAGTGAACATTGTCGGCTCTTCATATTCTTGGATTTCTTATGAGAACATTATTACACACACAGTACCGTTTCGTAAGCAGTCGAGAAATGTAACGCTAGTTATTTTTTTTTCCAGTCGAGTTATAAATTTGCGCACAACAAAATACACTGGGACAAAATTCTTGCCTCGTCTCATCAACGCAACGGTCAATTTTTCTGTTAGGTATCATATTTTTATCACCTTGTAAGTGGCCAAGTAGTGAAACAGGCCTGACTTAAATTAATACATTAAAATTTCAAAGAATTACTCATATCGACTCATTTGACTGCTGGAGTAAAGGGACTTTTCGGTCTTACCTCGGCAGTGTAAACAAGGTATATATTCTATTCTATATCGGGGATCTCAGAATGTGGACATGGAATAGAATAATCAAATAAATATTTCATTCCACTAAAAATTAGTAAGATCCTTACTACGTTTTGAAATGTACTTCTTTCCAATATTTACCTGAATAGGCACAGGCTGCTGGGTGCTCAGATAGACAGAGACAGTAGACAACAACTCATGTGTGTCCTTCTCTCTGAGCCCTAACGCCAGAATAACTTGGTGTAGGTGAGACAGAAGGTTCAGTTGTAGTTTGTACTTGTAGGTGAGTCTGTACGCTGAGCCTGCGTCCTTCAGTTTACTCTCACTAGCGCTGTCTCTTAGGAATTGAATAAATGAAGGAATAACTTCCCTGTAAAGAAACATACGAGGAGCAAGTTGGGTAAATTTGAAAGTTATCATACAGTAGAACCCCGTTATTATGATCCCCGATATTATGAACTTCGGATAAAAAGAACTTTTTTTTAAATGGAAATTTCTCAAGAATTACTGACTTTTTTAGATCCTCACAATAGGTCTATGTAAAATGTACATACATATTTTGTATTTATATACCTAATCTTTACTTAAATTAACATTCAAATACATGTACGCCCGTTCATGTCTAAAATTTGCCTAATTTCCCTTTCTTTTACCTACGATTATATGGAACCCCAATATTATGAACTTTTACATTGAACCCTGCAACTATGAACTACCCCTGGTCCCAATTAGTTCATAATAACGGGGTTCTACTGTATTTGTTTTAATCAAATTCGTGATATCACAACTACTCAAACTAGCTTTACTAAATATTTGGTTAACTTGGGACTTTAACAAATAAATCAAGGGGAAAAAATATGCATGGATGGGATCTGAACACAGGAGTCCTAGGCAAGCTTGATTACTAGTCCACGTTCTTACTACTCGATCACTCTTGTGCGATCATTGATACTACACGGGACGCAGTAAAAGGGTTTCAATGGGCTTATGCAGAAAAAAAGCAGTCCTCACGATGGTTGCTCATGCTCATGCATATAATTCACATATAATATGTGAGCCGGGAGGAGCTGGGAATAGCTGGATAATGCCCCGGAAATTCTTTAATTAATTGAAAAAGGAAACATACTCCATCTAAGCTATTATTTATTAACCTGGTTAGAGACCATCACACTCTCCTCGGCATAGCTTTGCCGCAACAACAAAAACAAACTACATCATTGTTACTTGAGAAAGTATGAAAAAGTTTAACTTACTTGATGGTACGCGCTCGTATGAAATCTTTACTGGTGAGGGCAAGAGTGAGAAGTAAATTGAACGCGTGATTACACACTAGAGGATGTGATGTGTCCTGCAGTCGACTGACCAGAGGACTCCATACTTTGTGAACTAGGGGAAGCAATACATCTTCATTGTGAGATGCAAGGATGCGCAGACCTTCGTTGAGGATTTGTAGCACAAGCACCTTTTAAAAAACAGCAAGAACAGTTGATTAGACAAATAATAAGTGTTACTAACACCGTTACAACAACATTAGACAAACAGTTTTCATTTTCTTTCAAATTTATAAATACAAAGTTCTCTTTTTTTAATTTGGGTTTGACGTCGCTTTAAAATGTATGGTCATACCATGACGGAGGTGTTACCCTCCATTTGCAGGAAACTCACAAACCTTTTACCCACATTAACCTTGTCCAGCCTGGGTTGGGCCCGAATGCAAGCATCACAAAGTCTTCACCTCGCTGGACGTTGCTTAACTTCGGTGATCCTACGAGAACCGGTGCATTCAACGCAACATCGACGCTAGCTACAAAATTCTCATCAATACATTTAACATTTCATCTTTACTTTGAAAAAGTACAATATGACATAGCAAAAAATAGAATTGGAAGATAATGTTGTGAGTTTTTTTTTTTTTTTTTTTTTTTTTTTTTTTAAGAATATTCACACGCAGTTTGTGATACTGCATTTACGTGAATATTTTGTTATTTCCTATATTGTTTTATTTTAGATTTAGTATTTCCCTACAACTTTCTTTGTATTTATCAATACTCATATCAAGATCTAGGTGTTGTGAATATTGATTGTAAGTTTGTAGTGATGACAAGAGGGTCGAATTTCTATACATAGATGAGCAATTAGGTATTTCAAAGTATTCATTTGACGTTCTGTTTCTTAGTCTAGTGTTGGGTACTCTTATTCGGATCTTATTTATTATATCAGGGCATGTAATATTATTATTTATGATGTTGTGAGTAAAAATCAGAGAGTAGTATTGCCTCCTGTCTTTAAGAGTTCCTATTGATAGTTGTTCTATAAGATCTTTGTATGCTATGGGAGTTGGATATGCTGGATAGAAACCATTAAATTTGAAAAAT
This sequence comes from Bactericera cockerelli, assembly GCA_024516035.1. Lineage (NCBI taxonomy): Eukaryota > Metazoa > Arthropoda > Insecta > Hemiptera > Triozidae > Bactericera > Bactericera cockerelli. Next base: position 12,693,874 of record CM044957.1, read on the forward strand.
AACACTCTGACAAATTTGCTTTGTAGTCTCTCTATTTTCTTACTGAGATAATCAGTTTTGGGGTTCCAGATAACAGCTGCATATTCTAGCTTGCTTCTAACTAGTGAATTATATAGAGTTATTATTGTATCTAGGTCCGAAAAGATTTTGGCGTGACGGAAAATGAGACCTAAATTTCTGGATGCTTGATTTATTATATAATTAATGTGTTGGTCAAATTTTAAAGTTGAATCCAAGATGACGCCTAGGTCTTTTTTACTCACAACTCTGGCTAATTCAGTACCATCTATTTTGTAGCTCGTGTGTAGAACATCTTTTTTTCTTCTGGTTATGGTAAGTACTTCGCATTTACTTGGATGAAATTTCAGTTTAATGTTTTTTAACCAAATGTTTACTCTGTCCAGGTCTTCCTGAATCATTGAGCAATCTTGCGGATGCTTGATGCATTTGAATATCTTGAAATCGTCTGCAAAGAGTAGGTATTCGGAATGTTGGATTGCGTTTCCTATGTTGTCAATTACAATGGTGAAGAATAGGCTACTGAGTTTGGACCCTTGGATGACTGATGATGTGGGGTAATAAGGTTCAGACAGGTTGTTTTCAAATAGCACACGATGCTCTCTGTCTCTCAGATAGGAAGCAATAAATTCTACAAAGTCAGGATGGAAACCAAATTCGGTTATTTTCTCCAGTAGTACTCTATGATCGATTTTATCGTACGCCTTCATGATATCGGTGAAAATCACATCTATTTGACTGTATCCTTCATCTAATTTACTACAGATATATTCTTGTAATACAAATAAATTACTTACAGTTGAGCGTTTTTCTATAAACCCGTGCTGATTTGGCGAAATTTTTGAATAAATAAAGGTTGCAATTTTGGTGAAGATGCATGTTTCAAATATTTTTGATATGGCAGTTAGTGATGTAATTGGTCTGAAATTGGTAATGTCTTGAGTATCACCTTTCTTTGGTACTGGTGTTACCATCGCGATTTTAAGCAGACGGGGGAAAGTTTTGTTTATTAAGGCTTGGTTGAAGATGTGTGTAAGACTACTTTTTATATTGATAGAGCATTTTTTAAAGATTATTGTAGGAATACCATCTATACCCGCTGACTTATCTTCTAAAGATGAAATTGCTTCACTTACGTCATTTTCTGAAATACTGAATGTTGGTAGTTCAATTGGATAGGATTTAGATAGATGTTTTACATTGTAATTTTCGGGAGATGGGCTATATACTGATTGAAAGTGTTTAGCAAAACTGTTGCAAATTATTTTAGGGTCTGAGAGTTTTTCACCATCTTGATTGTATTCTGTTTTATTTAAGTTTTTGGATTTTGATTTGATGTATTTCCAGAATTCTTTGTTACCGCCATATTTTAATTTATTTTGGAGTTCGTAAATGTATTTCTTGTAGTCTTTTTTAATTAGACTTTTACATTGTTTTTTCAAATGTTGATACTCTTGGTTAGAAGTGGTTATTATTTGTTTGCGTTCGCTTTCTTTTTGTTTAACTAGTTTAATTGTATTGTAGTTCCACCATGGTGGATATGTTTTTCTATTTATTTTCTTGTTACTCCATTTGCTCTTTGGAACATTTTTGTCTATACACTCGTATAATGTTTCATAGAAAGCTTCCAGTATGTTATCGGGGTCAGTTTCTTGCTGGATATTATTCCAGTTAATTTGTTTTATTTGTTCACAAAGTAGGTCTAAATTAGTGTTTTGATAGTTATAGTGTCTACTAAGGAAAAAATGTTCTTCATATTTAGGTTCTGCTCTCGTAAATGATTTTTTGTTACTATTATGAGTGCTGGAGTTTTTATTTTTTTGATAGAAAAATAGTATTTCAAGCGCTGGGTGATGGTTATCCTCTTTAACTAAAGGATCTCCTTTTTCTGTTTTAATTGTTATGTGTCTTTTTACTTTTGTTTCTAGTACTGATCGATAAAATATTAGGTCTAGTGTTCTGTTATTGCTATTTAATATTTGCCCTTTGTTAGAAGGGCCCTTTTATAAAGTTTTGTTTAAACAATTTATATTGGTAAATAAATTTTGTAATGTAACATTATTGTATGTAAAACTTGATTGAACTTGTTTAAAATGATATCCAGCTTTACTTTTTTTTACAAACCTGAAATTCAAAGCTTTACTTTTGAATTTCAGGTGTATGAAAAACCTTGGGTAAATTCTCAAGTCTCATAAAAAAATTGAGAGATTGACATGACGGAAAGTAATTATAAAAATGTTTTTTACATAAAACCAATTACCTGTAGATTTAGAGTTCTAGTTGGCAAGAAATGAAGAGTAGTAGTGAGTATGGCTTCTATCATACTAATGAAGTGGGGTGTAGATTTCGGCTCATCTTCTTCAGGTTCTTTTTGATTATTATCAAAATATTCTTGATCTTCTTGTTCGATTGATTCAGTTTCTTCTTCATAATTCTCACTTATATTCTTGAGTTTCTCATATTCAATTAAGTCTTTCACATAATCCAGAGGTGGTTCAAGGGTCTCACAGAGTGTGTTGGTGTCCTTACAATACCACTGCCTGATTCTCGTGACGAACACAAGGTACATATTCAAGTGAGATAGCTTCTTGTTCTCATCGGTAAACATGACAGGACCTTCTCTCAGTGCATGCTGCAGAATGTCTTCAATAATAGGCAATACCTGAAAAAATGGAAGATGAAAAATATAAATGGTGTCTTGAAGATAAAAATATTCAGAAAATTGATCTTATTCTAACATAAAAACCCTTAGCCCCAGATGACTTTTAGAAGAGTCATAGATAAAAATGTCAAGAAGATCTGCAACTTTTTTAACAGATATTTTTTTTTTTTTTTCTGAAAACTTATGCAGAATACTATCTCAAGATACGTAAATCGTGCTGCAGGTGTCTGTTTTGAAAGGTTACAACATAAAAGTGCAAGAAATACCACGTTAAAAAACACGTTTGAAAGTATTGCAGTCGAATTTATTAGAAAAGTTGAGTAACATGTCAAATAAACTAAAATAATAAAAGCAACTTTGTTTTTTAAGGTCAGTTATTATTTAGTATTTCTCACCACTTTGTACTGTTTCTGTTTATACCTACCTTCTCATTGGCGTGCTGCAGTATGACTTTGATAGCGTCCAGCACTAGCGGTGTCCCCTGCCTCAGCTGTACCATCATGTGGTAGATCAAATAGTCAATATTGTCACTTATCATTTGCGCTACACTCGTGTAGCAGCTGACTTGAGCTATGCTTTGTATTGCTACGAGTCCTGCCAGTGACAGGAATTCATGTTGACTTCCAGCTCGCTCTATCAAAACATACAGGCACTGAAACAAGTACTGCCGGAATGCTTCATTCCCGATACACAGAGCTGTGGATGCCAGGACATCGCAGAGGAGACAGGCAAGTGCTGTGTTGCTGCGAGCATGCCCAGCATTGTCTGCAACATGGCCACTGTATGAAACTGTGCGTAGAGACAAAGGTATGTGCCACACTTTAGTGTTCAGCATGGCGTCCAAGATCGAATTCGCAAGATTCTGCTTTTCGTCACAACCGAGGTGAGAAGAATGTTTCAAAATATAACTCAACAGAACACAAACCTCCTTTCTGTTTGGAAGTTGAGTCTCAAAAATGTCAAGGAGATATTGAACCAAGACAAAAACATGACAGCAGTGAGCCAAAACTTGGCAGATGGCTTCTACTTTGCTCAAAATTAGCTTTGTATCCGTGAAGTGTCGCAGTACTTTCCAAGGTGTATCTTGACGTTCAACATGGTCAAAGTCTGAAAACACAAAATGTAAAGAATTTTAAATGAACATACTTGTTGGTATTTTCTTCTCAAATAATCTAACACCCCACTTCCACTAGAACAGAACGATTTTTTTCCCGTTCCGATATCCAGTGATAAACCGAAACCTAATATGAACTGATAAATGGCACTATCCTAGAATTTACTATTTACTACTATTTATTTATTCCTGAATTAATAGTAAATAGTTACTATTTACTATTAATTCAGAACCCCAGGAATTTCCTAATAAGTACTTTGTCATTACTTTGTTATTTCGTAAATTATACTCTCAAATATTTTATAGCCAGCGTCGATGGCACGTTGAATGCACCGGTTTCTCGTAGGATCACCGAAGTTAAGCGACGTCCAGCGGGGTGAAGACTTTGTGATGCTGGCACACCGGCCCATCGTTGGTCAATGTGCGTAGCAGGTTTGCAAGTTTCCTGCGAAGGGAGCGTAACACTCCCGTCTCAAGATGACCTAGCTGTTGAAAGAGACGTACAACCTAAGAAAATAAAATATTTCAGCAATAGTAGTAATACATAATAATAATAGTTGTGTACTGTGTAGTTTATGACGGAATTAGCGGGTTACACCAGCCGCTTCGCCAGCCCATCAAACACACACGCACACACACACACCACACAAAAACACCCACCCACACGCACACTCACACACAAAATGTCATTTGGGTTTTTAAAAAACGTGAATATTTTTTGTCGCCCATCTATTTTCTGTCCTTACCCGGCGTAGCTCAAGAACGGCTCATCAGAAATTCGCGATCGATATATCAATTGAAAGCTCAAACCTTTACATAAAACTTTCTCGCTTTCATTTGCACAACTAAAACCAGCATGAGACCAACTCATAACAAATCCTTTCAAGCAAAATGTTCTCGACCTTCTCAAGATACTTACAGAGACTCATCCTAGCTTACCTTTCATGGCAGCATTATCAAGCAAGGTGATGTGAGATGATTCTAGTTCTATGATAGTTATCAAAGTGGAAAACAACTGTTCCAAATACACATTGGACATAAGAAGCTGAGGCAAGCGTTGCTTTCCCAGGCACAACAGATAGCCCTTGAGCAAGTGCAGGCTTGATATTTGTTTAGTTTCATCTGAAAGAGGAGAAATAGAAATGAGTATTTGGGAAAAAAAGCTTTCTTGC
>CM044957.1:12698939-12770855 GCA_024516035.1 Bactericera cockerelli
AGGATCCTGCATCTGCCCATCACATGGCGATAGCGTCTCTGCTTTCAAGCCTCAAGATCACGTGTTTTCAGTCTCAAGCAAATGGTTTGGTTCATTTTGGAGTTCGAGGACACATGCATTTTTCCTTTAATTTTCTCAAATTAATAGACTTTTTACAAAAAGTATTAATATATTTATTAATACTATTAGGGTTTACTCAAACTGAGCTACACAGTTATAGCCATAGGCAATAACCCCGCCCACACCCTTTAGTTAGGACATCCGTTTACATTTGATCTATGTTATTTATCTTTTTTATCGTTTATATTGTTCTCAATTTTGCATTTAACTTTCATCATTACTTGTTTATACATACGTACTTATGTCCTATTTTAAAAAAAATTTCAATCATAATAATGGTAATAATACACTTGCGAGCAATGAAACTAGGACACTTGTTTTCTTCTAAATTCTACTATCGCTGTGACGCGATGCATGTTTTTTTGGCCCAGTGTTATAACTTACTGAAAAGTAATTTTTTTCATCTCTCAAACACAGTTTGTTTTATTCGAATTGGCTTTATTTTTATCGAGTTATGGTAATTTTAGACTGACAACTCCAAATAAACAAGAAGGTAGCCCTTTTTTGAAAATCTGTAGAATACGTAAAAATTTCATTTTAAACAATTTTGGCCAGGATTTTTCTTTCTTTTGCTATTCAAATGATAATTCTCACATCATATCAGTATCATTTGTTCTGTGAAAATGGACACAGCTCCTGAAGTAGCTTCAAGTGTGGTTGCTTTGCTTGAAAGTGGTTTATCAGTGAGAAATGTTGCAAATCAGCTCAACATCAGCAAATCTACAGTCAGCAGACTATTTAAGAGGTACAGGGAGACCAATAGCTTCAATCGCAGACCAGGATCAGGTCGCAAAACAACAGCTCGAGATGACCGATTCATCATGATGACCTCTCTGAGAAGTCGTCACATTTCCGCAGTTGGTGTCCAGCACGAGCTGCAGAGGACACGGGATGTAGCTGTTAGCGAGTGGACAGTTAGGAGAAGACTGAAGAGAAAAAACTTGACCCCCATAAGAGCTGCTACAGGCCCAAGGCTGGCCCCACATCACCGACAAGCACGCCTGGACTTCGCACTCCAACATGTCAATTGGACCCATGAGCAATGGAGCCCATATTGTTTACGGATGAGAGCCGGGCATGCTTGTATGTGAATGACAGGCGAGAAAGAGTGTACCGAAGACCTGGGGAGCGGTTTGCTCAATGCTGTATCAAAGAAACTGTGGCATTTGGTGGTGGTTCCTGTATGTTCTGGGGTGGAATTACAGCAGAAGTTAAATCGGACATTGTTTTGATCAATTGTGGACTAGTGGGAGGAAGTTTGACGGCAGAAAGGTACATAGAGGAAGTGCTGGAAGACCATGTGATACCTTTTGCTGCATTTTATGGAGAAGAATTTGTCCTCATGCATGACAACGCCCAACCGCACAAAGCAATCATTGTCACTAGTTACCTAGAGGATGTTGGAATTGATACTTTGGTCTGGCCTGCAAACAGTCCGGATCTAAATCCGATTGAATATTTATGGGATATGCTAAAGAGATAAGTCCGAGCTAGAAATCCGTCTCCTGCGACCACAGTGGAGCTCAAAATGGCACTAAGGGAGGAGTGGGACAATTTACCTCAAGATGTTGGTAAAAATCTGATCTTTTCAATAAAAAACCGACTGGAATCAGTTATTAGGGCCAGGAGGGAAACACAAACTACTGAAAACCTTGAAAATGTTATAAATTTGTAAAAAAATAAAATGTCTATAATGACTTTGTTAAACCCAAATGTATTCTTTTTTTGACATTTTTTACATTCCACCCTCTTACTTTGAAATGAGTTGTCCAATCTTCTTAATTTTTTCTTAAAATAAGAGAAAACAAAATTACCTTTCACATGAAATCAATATGTTTCAGGAGAAAATTATCGGAGAGTTTAAAATTTGGAATTTTTAAGTGTCCTAGTTTCATTGCTCGCAAGTGTAGTTACTACCGTATCTCAGATCGAGTAAACCTAAGCCAAATCTCTACGAATGGTTAAGTACTGACTGAACACAAAGTTATTGATTTTTAACAGCCAAAAACTCTTGATTCTTGAAGATTGAAGAAGATTTTTCTTGAAAAATTCTCAAATCTAGGAAGAAGGGATACTTTTATCTACATATAACTATCCCTAGCTGAGTCCGAGATTGAACAGAGGCAGTGTATGCTGACTCACATATACATAGATGGGAAATGCAAGATCCCAGCACCCCTTATTGTTAACACCGAAATGCCATGCTTCACCCCTGCGTATTCCTTGATTAATATTGCCTTTGCAAAGGCTCTGGGCTCAGAGGTAAGGACACGCATTCCGAATACTAAAATAAAATTACTGCATCCCTCCTTACATCTCACAAGTTGTCTGTTCAAAAAATTCCTCCTCCCTGTCCCTCCCTACCCCTTCCCTCTCTCTGTCTCACTCTCCTTATCGATACCTTGAATTTTCCGAATCACTTGCTGGGTTCGGAAGTGAATTTTTTCTTCTCTTTAATTTATATTTTCTTGCCAAGACTATGCAGTTTTTTGTAATAAAAGAAAATCAACCCCCCACTCTTCAAGTCAGATATGAAGTTTAGAGAACAGGGTTCAGCAAATGCTTATTGTCAGCACTTCGAAATGGATATTTCAGTAAAAATATTATGTTTTATCGTCAATATAATATTTATCTAACACTAGAATACAGAAATCTATTGGTACCTACCTATACGAAAATCGTGAAAATCTCCTCTTGAAGATCATGGAAAAATATGATAATATCAAAAAATATGATAATATTAAACAGAGAGGTGTTTAAAAAAATGTATTCGTTATTTCTTGGCCCAATGCCTCTGTTGTAAAAACTTCCGTGCATTTTACCCCTTGAGGGCTTTTGAGTCAGATTCGTGCTCGGTCATTTGAGATTAATTTTCAAAAGTTTTCTTCTTTTAGTCCTATTAAAATGTATAATAATAATAATACTCTTTAGTGTAAGGTAACCACGAGGCGAGGTTAATGCTCAAAGCATTTTCTACCACCTAACCCTCAGAGTCTTATTATTATGTGGTCACAAACTCAAATTAATAAAGAAAAAAAATGTAAGACCCCAGATGCTTGTTTACTATGAAAACAAAAAATTCTACAAAAAAGTTGTGAGTTTAGTCCACAAAAAATCATGAATCTGTTTAGGAAGACAACAAATAGAAGAATAATTCTGCCCGTAGATATAAACTTAGGTGAGCCAGCGTCGATGGCATGTTGAATACACCGGTTCCCTTCAGAACACCGAAGTTAAGCGACATCCAGCGAGGTTAAGACTTGGATGGGTGACCATTCAAATTCTAATTCTCGTGACGCTGGCTTTTCCCGGCCCCACTCAGGCTAGGTGAGGTCAATGTGAGTAGCAGGTTTGTGAGTTTCCTGCGAATGGAGGGTAAAACCCCCGTCGTGATATGACCATGGCAGTTGAAAGCGACGTTAAACCCCACTTAAAAAAAAAAAAAACTTAGGTGAACTTCTAAAATAATACTGAGACTTTTTAGTGGAAGAAAACCAAGAGGCGAGGTTAATGCTTAAAGCGTTTCCTATCACCTAACCCTCAGTGTCCTATTATTATATGGTCATACTCTCAAATAAATGACGAAAAATTCATGCATTGGGTAGAATTCGAACCCCAGGATCCCTAATATGCTACCTAGACTACCCCCTAAACCTTCATTAGCAATGCGGTGGGTTTTCTATTTTCAATAAGTGAACATTTATTTACAGACGCGCACACTGGCTCCCACAGGACACTGTACAGGAAACCCCTTTCACATTTTCCAAACATTACTCACAGCTGAACCAACTCTTGAGTGCACTTGGTCCCAAGTAGATTGTGCAGCTTCAGACTGCATGGAGCAATGCAACTGTAGCATGTATGCAAGACGTTTCAAATTAAAATGCGTGCATTATTCTTCACGCTAACAACCTACACTGGGCCTCACTAAAACAGGGACTGATTGCGACTTTCAAAATGTTTTATGGTGCTATTTTTCATCTAACCTTTATTTTGCACAAGTTTTTTTTGTTATGTCTATAGGGGGTGTATACCCCCGTTAATTTGGGAAATTGAATAAAGTAGGTAGCAAAGAGAGGAGTGGAGCACTGTAATATCCCATTTCTGTTTTTATTTTAGAGTATTTCTTCGTTGATTTTTGGTACTCATGTGTGCACATGAGCTTGTGTTTAGTGAAATTTTTGTTCTGATTATAAGCAATTGAAGAGAACATCTTCGAATAAAAGTGAGACATAGCACTCATTAGGCAGAGGTAGTTCTATAAAACAAAGCCCAATGAGCCTGTCATTAGTAACCATGCAAAATTTCAGCTCAATCCGACTTGTGATTCTCGAGTTATAGAAGGAGATATACACACACATACACATAAATTATTATATAATATAAGATTATGTATTGCACATCTTGAACGATTACTATGTAATCGTTTAAATTTGTCTCACATTTAAAATATAAACAAATGAGTCTCGCCATTTAACGAGTTGAAATGGGGAGACTCATTTGTTCCATTTTTTACGACATCTAGTATAGTTTTACGCAGATATTTTTTTGCATACGCATTATATAAAATGTAAGAGCAATGTTCTATCATCCTATATTATGAAGATTTTTTTATTCATACATATAAATTATACATTTGCAATATGTATTTATTAAAAATATCGAAATTGCTACCTCAGAAGAAACTCTGAGAAAAAAATATTTACCCATAAAACCATGGATTACTCCGGGTCTGGTTAAATCCATTAGAAAAAGGGATGAGCTGGCAAAACAATGCCTGCGTTCTAACAATGAGAGAATGAAAAAATATTACAAAAAATATAGAAACGGTTTATATATAATAATCAGACATACAAAAGATAAATACTATGAAAACAAAATTAACCAAGTTAGTGGTAATAAAAAAAAGCTGTGGCTGACATTAAATGATATTACAAACCGACAAAGGCAATCGCAAACCATACATAACATAGAGCATAACGATACTCTAATAGACGCACTAAAGGAACCCGTAAAAGTTTCGAACATTTTTAACTCTCACTTTGTTAAGGTGGGAGAGGGTGTGGCCAATACAATACCTGACTGTGAAAATAGGGATATTCTGATTGAACCTGTTGTAACCAGTATCTTTGATAAATTTAAGATCATTTCCGAGGACGAAGTTCTGAAACATATTAACAGCCTTAGAGGAGGTTCTGGACCGGGAGCAGACGGGATCACAGCAGTAACTTTAAAAAATATAGCCAACGAAATTTTAAAACCATTAACATTTATAGTCAATAAATCCTTACAAGATGGAATTTTTCCCAAATGCTGTAAATTAGCCCTTGTTACACCAATATATAAATCGAGTAAAAAAACCCTAGTAAATAACTTTAGACCCATAGGACTCCAGTCAAATATAAGCAAGATTATAGAAAAATGTGTCAAAACCGAACTTACCCAATATCTAGATAAACATAATCTATTGCCCGACAGCCAATTTGGATTTCGCGAAAAAATAGGTACAGAGGACGCGCTTCTAAACTTTTCCAATTACTTACATAAAACCATTGCTGATAACAAAAAAACTCTAGTGGCATATTTAGATCTAAATAAGGCATTTGATTCTATAAAACACAGTAAACTAATCGAGACCCTAAAAAAACTAGGAATAAAAAATTTCGCTCTCTCTTGGTTCAGATCCTACCTCTCCGACAGGACTCAACGGGTTAAAATTAATGGACTAATGGGCGAAACTCTCTCTCTTGGAGAATATTCCCTTATTCAAGGTACAGTAATATCGCCTGTTCTGTTTAACTGCTTTGTATCATCCCTCCCCCTTAATACCAAGAGCAAAATATTTAGTTTTGCTGACGACACTGCCCTATGTTACGAAGCTGATTCATGGGATGAAGTTCATAGAATAGCAAACGAAGATTTAAAAAAAATTAAAAATTGGTTTGACAGTATGTCCCTAAAATTAAATACCGCTAAAACATGCTACACCACATTCTCTATCACCAATACTGGACAACCAACAGCATCCGAGATATTCATACATTCATGTTCAGATAATACTACAGGCTGTAACTGCCCAAAAATAGAAAGAAAAGAATGTGTGAAATACCTCGGTATACTTGTTGATCAACACCTTAAATTCAAACAACACATACTAAATATTGCTAGTAAAATACGCTATATCTCATCCATCTTCATTAAACTTAAAAACATGGCTTCAATTAATATTAAAAAAATGCTATACTATGCACTGATTCAATCAATTATTGAATATGGACTTGTAATATGGGGTAAGGCGTATGCTAGTGAAACTATAAAAGTGGATAGAGCACAGAACACTATTCTTAGAATTATTTTAAAAAGAGAGAGAAGATCAAGTGCCATAATCCTGTATGAGAACTTGAACTTATTAACACTAAAAAAACTTTACCTTTTAAAGCTTCTAAAATATTGTAACAAGTGTGCTCATATCTGGGAAACAAGACAAACCCCATACTCCATTCGTGTTGATCAACCCATATTAGTTCCCCAGGTTAAAAGTGAATTCTCTAAAAACTCTTTTCTATACCGTGGTGCACTTATGTATAATCAGTTACCTCCAATCATTAGAAATTTAGACCTCAGCAAAATGCTGCACAAAAAAGTGGCCAAAGAATGGATTTTTAAAAATTATGAAGATATTAAATATATCTCTACATGAGACAGAATAAGAGAAAAAATATTAAAAACACCTATATATATTATGTCAATCATATGATTATTATTATGGTATTATCTTATTATATATTTGAACATACATATATTTTTACATAATATGGATTGATAAGATGAGAAATAAGGGGATATAAAATTAAACTACCTATTAACTAAAAGGGGGGAAAAAAAAAGAATATATTTTCACTTTTTTAATTTTCAATTTATTTATTTTTAATTTTCAATTTATTTAATCACTATACTCTTTCACCCAGCTCAAGCTCTAAGCTTATTGGGTGTAAATACCTGAACTTTAATTAATTTAATACAACACACATAATAATATAATATGTAAATTACTCAGTCCATAATAATGTAAAAGTATACTTACTTTAAATACCCTTATCTATATTATTACTACTTATTATGTGAATTGTTTAATGTTTATTGTAAAAATAAAGTTGAAATAAAAAAATAAAAAAAAATAAATAAATGAGCATAAATGTACCAGATACTATAGTAATATGTGGGTAAATCCCTCAGGTATCTACATAATTATTTATATTCACTATATGTACAATGCTTGAGAGCATTTTCCTTATGAGTCATCATTATTATCGTCAGAATCAGTGACTTGAGTTTGAGGACTTTGAGAGATATATGTTACATAGGGGTGATGTCCCTAATACCGTCCATGTGCCCAAATCCGCTCACTCAAATATGAGATTAGGGGAAGAGAATTGAAACCGTTGTCGCTGCGCTGCAGAGATTCTAAGGACGAGTTGGTTTATACCAGAGAGCCAGAGACGGCAAACTGTGAACCCCGAATACATTCTCAGGGAACCACAAAGAGTTTTTAAGATTTTTACCACAGTAATTTTCGGACCCAAATTAACTCACAGGGTTTCAGATCAGTTGTTGGACATTTTATCCAATAACCTTTTAAATTTACTGTTGATTTTGGGTGGGTTTCACAATTCAATTTTGTACTTTTGACATTTAATTTAGAATTTGGATACAACTTCTTCATTTTGACATGAACCTACAGTAAAATTTGGAGAATATTTCTTGTTTTTCAAATTCACTGTAGAATTTCTTAGAAGCTTTAGCTTGGAAAAAATACTTTTATAAATATTATCTTGTTACTAAATAAATAAAAAAATTAAATTTTACTTCTAAATTTTGACATTTAATTTAGAAGTTGGGTACAACTTCTTGATTTTGACATTAAACCTATCGTAGAGTTTGGAGAATACTTCTTGAATTTAACATTTACAGATTTACTGTAGAATTTGGACATTACTTCTTGATTTTGTCATTTACCTTTGAATTTGGAGAATTTTACTACTGAATTTTCACGTAAAATTTAGAAGTTCGATACAAACTCTTGATTTTGACATTTACCAACTCTGTAGAATTTGAAGATTACTGCTTGAGTTTAACATTTAATGTAAAATTTGGACATTACTTCTTGATTTGGTTTTTTACTTTTGAATTTGGAGAATTTTACTACTGAATTTGAAGACAAAATTTAGAAATTGGATACAACCTCTTGATTTTGACATTTAAAAACTCTGTAGAATTTGGAGATTACTTCTTGAGTTTAATAAAAAGTATTGCCTGTTTCATTGAAAAACTTCTACGAATCATGTAAAAATGGTTTGTGTTTAAATAATAATAAATAAATCATTTGTTTTATTTTTCATATTTTTTTTATACAGAGGGACCCATCCTAAGCCATTTTTATTTGGCTTCTAAGATAAATAAGTATTGCCTATCATAAGTTTATTTTTGCTTTGAAGTCAAGTTCATGAACACAATCAAACACTCCCCCACACTCCAGCATTGCCATCATCCCAATACCTACCGAATATATTATTCGAGGCTCAACTGGGTAATTGTTAGGGTAGCACCAGATCCCTCTAATCAAAAGAGCAAAAGCATTAGCGCTATCCATCATTAATCAAAGGAGAAGGTGCCCTCTTAATCCACCCTACTGTAATAACGGGCAGAATGACTTTGCAAAAAATCCTGGAATGAATGTGACTTGCATTTGCAATGAGCAGAATGCTCTGAAGATTATCGAAAAACTTATAGTAATATCCGATGATAATGGGATGTCAGTTACAAATCCTCAGGATAATAAGAAATGCACTCAACTCTGTTATCCTTTATCATTTCCGTGAGGGAGAAACAGGAAAGGCGATAATGAGGAGTCCTGAGTGTGACTTAAGTCTTGTTTAATCTCCTTTTTTTTTTACGAATCCCAAAATACTATGGCTTTATTGTAGCACAGTAGACTGGAAACAAGGAAATCGAAGATCGAGTTTTAATTAAGTCCGAAAAGATCAAGCAGTGTGTATTTTTTATTTTTTTATTTTAATATATTACTTTTATTGTATTTTTTCAAGTCTCTAATACAGACAACTCATTTCAATACATTTAAAATGACACTGTTTAGTATTCTGTATGCTAATGGTAGACTATGTAGGTCTATCATTTTGGCAAGACTTTCAGCAAACGTGGTGAGAATTCAGTAGATTGAGGAATTTGAAGATTGAGGTGAGATAGTAATAGTAGAGATGCACTACATGTCATCTAAATGAATAAGTAATTTTTTTGGTTAGTTGAATTTGTAGAAATCTTTGGTGATTCATCGTAGACCATAACGCTGACTCACTCGTCATTAGTAAGAGAAGTGAAACTACGAACTTGAACGTGTCTTTGCTTTATTTTTTGCACACTGAATGAATATAAAGTGGTCAAGCAAATATGAGGTTAAATTGTAAGGTGATCATTTTTATTTTTCAAGTCAATAGCAAGACGGTCTAAGTACTAAGAATGGGATCAAGTTCAAAACATGATCAATATTGTCAATAATGGAAGAATATTGCATATACACATATTTCCCTTGCCTTTATTCCATATTAGCTTAAGATACTATAGAGGTTGGCATTGTTCAACCTCATTGTTGTGGTTGGTAGGGCTGGATGGACTTCGGTCCACGATTCTATTTGTTTTTAACGTCTTGATCAGGACGGGGCTGATACCCTCCATTTGCTGGAAATCGTACTACATAAACCTCACCCAGCCTGGGTATGCCAGCCTCATATGTTTGGAAGGAACAGAATTTACTTTGAATAGTCTGCCCCAACCGGGGAACGAACTCGGGATCTCTGGATTACGGGTAGTAGTCACAACCGTTACGCCACGGAGGCTGTTGTATATTGAATAATATTGCATGAAGCTTGAAAAGTGATAACTTGATTAAGACAATGAGAGTTTTTTTTATAAAAAAAAAACCAATCATTCTTTGTCTTTTGTAGTCCTCACCAAAAATTACATCGTTAAGCTATGTTTATAATTATTTTTAAAAAAATTGAATTTTGAAAAGGGAGCTTTTGGTTGAACTTTAAAAAGATCTTGGTAAATTATAAACTTGTTTATTTTGTTATTTTATTCATGAAGTTTTCCAATGAATACTAAATTGAAAAACAAGATCATCGAGTTAAATCTAAAACAGGAAAAGAAATTTCCCTTTTTAATTCCATGAGCCTCAATTATTTACAAGAGATCAGGGACTTTAATCAGATTTTTTAAACCCTCTGCTCTCTCTTCGATTAAAATTTCTTTGAAATTTCAGTAGAAATCGTAGGATGTATTCAATAGAAAAGAGAGTTTTATTGGATTAAGTGATTAAAATATTCCTTTGTTTAATCATAAACTAAAGTTACTGAAACTGGAGGTACAAGAGTATTGTGAGAATTAACTTTTCAGAAATCCTTTAGGATAGGACAAGAGGTGTAGAAGAGCTTTTGTTTTGAACTTACCAAGGACATTTTGGAAATGTTTATCAAATATATCTACCTGTACTCTAATTCATCGTTTGGGGTCATATTAAACAATAATAGAGCCAGCGTCGATGGCATGTTGAATACACCGGTTCCCTTCAGAACACCGAAGTTAAGCGACATCCAGCGAGGTTAAGACTTGGATGGGTGACCATTCAAATTCTAATTCTCGTGACGCTGGCTTTTCCCGGCCCCACTCAGGCTGGGTGAGGTCAATGTGAGTAGCAGGTTTGTGAGTTTCCTGCGAATGGAGGGTAAAACCCCCGTCGTGATATGACCATGGCAGTTGAAAGCGACGTTAAACCCCACTTAAAAAAAAAAAACAATAATAGCATACAGAAAAAGACACTAGTCAAATAAATTTTCAAAAAATAACAAAAAAATCTTGCAGGGACAAAATGAAAAATTATTTTTAAACTCTCAGGAATACCCTTCTTCCCTTCTCCCAATCTGTCTCCAAGATTTTGGTAAACTTAAAAGTATAGGAAGACACAACTGCTAACCTCACTCGTTCAAACAGCCCAACATGTATTGGATTGAAGAGAAATTAATTCAGAAACTGATTAAAACAAGGACACATCCACATAGGAGTAAAGTGACCGCAAAATCTGGAGCATCACCACATTTCCCAGCTGGATGTTTCTGCTTGACAAGCTACGAGCTCAAACACTTGGTCACAATTCTTATGGGGAGGAAGGCTTGACACTATTATTGACAATTTGAACATTTCATTAGAAAGAGATTTAATATGGAAAACCTAAACTTAGCTCAGATAAAGAGAAAAGCACACGCTTTAAAAGAATAGGAACATTTTGTAGAACCGTGTTCTTTAAGATATTTTGCTGTATCTACCAAATAAGTTACTCATGTTACTTTAATGGTTTCTTAAATACCTAGACATAAGATATTTATATTTTAAATATATGATTTACAATAGTAGGTAATCATTTAAACGCATTATTATTTTCAAAATTGATTTATCTATTTCTATTGTAAAAGAGGACTTTTCGATAAAATATACTAAATTAGAATATATACCTTAAGAAAGTTTCTTGAAGAAATAAAAGTTGTGCCTAATGTAAAATAGTAAGAGTTTACATACTGTTAGGTAAGAAGATGTCAAGTAATATTCAAAAAAAGAAGAATAAGAAGAGTCTTATATGGTAAGAACAAGGTACATACATTATCCGACAACCTTTACAATGGAGGCCACTTAGCCATGCACAGTGGTTGCATAACACTCTGTGGTGCTGAAGAAATCTTAGGCTTTGTTGATTAATCTCGGATTAATTAACTCCACGATTAATTTTCAAAAGTTTGTTTGCACAGATAAGTCAATTATAAGTTTTATGTAGCTCTTTCGTTAATGAATTGCTTACTATAAATGTTAATTGAACAGAGAAACTCAAAGAATAGAGAGTTCAGGGCCTCCTTATTGCAGAAAACACTCTCACTCTAACAATTCCCAAATATCCCTTTCAATAGTTTCAACCGTCAAATTTCGTTTAAAGAAACCAACTATGTGTTCATTACATAAATAAACATGTCAGAGTTAAGTTGAAATCGAGATTTGGGCATTATGAGAGAGCGAAAGTTTTCTGGTAAATGAGGCCCATGTGCCGTGTGGATTGAATACACCAATATGTATCGATTGATCACTGATACTAAGCAATATGGAGCATGGTAAGAAATGGATTGGTGTCCGTCATGATTGTTTTCATTTCTATATACCGTTTCATTAATGTAGGGCCAAAGATTTGCTTCCCTCCGTTAACCAAGACAGATATAAGAGCAAGGCGATATTACTGATAACAAAACTCCTTCAACAACAGTTCTATGACACAAAATGATGTAATATCAGCTTCTAAAACAGCAGCATTAGCAACAACAACAACAATAATGATCAGTTAAAAAAATCGCACAGTTTATTAATAAATGTTTAGTTAAAAAACAAATAAAATCTCTGATAAAGCAAAACCATAGTAGAATTTCATGAATGAAAGTAAAAACAATTCAAATGAATAATCTACGGGGTCCTTTTCATGTATTTTCTATTCTTTGACTAGACTGAAAGTGCAAACATAGTAGAACCCAAGGACTTGTTAGAGCCAGGAGTACCATAATATGGCCTAGTCGATTACTTGATCCCACAGTATTTACTATTGTGTACGTAACATCAACTATTAGCTGCTACATAATTAAAACCGATGCTAAAGAACACTGATCTTGTCTCAGCCTAGAACAATGTGATATTTATCTCATCCAACGAATTGGTAGACCTTTTCCTTTCGTAATCCTGCACTACAGGGTCAAACGCATCATAGTATTCAATGTCCTTACTGTATTATTATCTTTATTTACGTTTTGGCCTTCAAATTAAGACATTTTTTTTTAAATTGAACTAATTATGTACTTGAAAAAAATTAGAGTTGAAAATAAATCAAGCCAAAAGATATGCAAAGGAAAATAGGATGTAAATGTGTACGATAAAATTGATTTTTTGAAACATTCAAATCAGTAAGAAACCTAAATCCAACTATTCTTCCTACAGCTATCTATCTATTTCTTATTGAGATATTATTATCCGTGTGGTTTTAGGTGTCCGTGGGTCCTGATATACCAGAATCCATTGAGAGTAAACAAACGCAGACTTATTCTCGATTTGATGGTGAACTTTCCTTACAAGTAACAAGCATGATTAATAATTCAAAGTCTAACATGGCACAGAGAAAAATGAGAGGAGATAAAAGAAAATAAAGGGAAACATGGAGGTGAACGTGAGTCGAATATTCAAATGAAGCTGCCATTTATTCTCACATGAGAAACCTTCCTACATTCAAATGCATCAGTCTTGTGCCTCTGTGTACTTCGCTGCCATGGAGCCGAATTTGTTGCCTTCTAGGACCATGCTTCAGATCCTCAGTATACGTTGGGTCAGGTTTGTCTATTTAAAATCAGTGAAAACGCCCGATTGCTAGACTATACACATTGTTAGACTAATATACGATAGTACTATTTAGAAAGTAGTCTGTTGTATGTTGTATCAATTCCATGGCGAATATCCATTCAGAAAGCGACTATAACATTATTATCATCATTTTGTGGTATCATCAGTTTCTGTAACACTATCGGTTATATTACATTGTAAAAACTTATCGTATCTTTTCAAGATTTCTTCATGTCTTTGAATTTGTTCCTCAAGTTGAGTTTTGTGTTTCTTTACAAAACTTTTTATGAGTTGAAAATTCTTGTCATCCGGGTCTTTCCTATATGCAATTCCGATATCAAGCAGCATTCCCGAGAAATCGGTAATGGACTCTTTAATAGCGTGCACTTGGTCCTTGTGATAAAGGGCCTCTAATTTCATGACTTCTTCCAGGTCTCTCAGTAGTTTGGAGACGGTTTGTTTCTCATTTTGAATAATTAGAAGTCTCTTCACATCAATAGCTTCTTGCGTTCTTTCAATCTGGTCCTGATGAATTTGAAATATTTTCTCTTTAATTTCATTAAACCGTGGGCTTTGGATTTTTACAACCTCAGTGTCTGCAGTCCAATTTTTCAACATATCAAAGTGGTAGTTCTGAATTTTTTCCAAAGTTTCTAGCTCCTGCTCAAACTTGTTTTTTAAAGCTTTGTGTAATGCTTTCTCCTTTTTAGCAACTAGATCGTTTTCAATTGGTTCCTGTTTATTCATGGGTGTAAACCAGCTCAGTCTACTATAAAAGCATCTATATGAGTCCCATGCATTTCTCGAGAATATTATTGTTCTAAAAGGATCGGTCTGATACTCTTTTGATGCATGCAATGATCTAACTGACGGTTTTTTTCCACCGATTGAATCTAATGTGGCAAACAATGTCCTTTTCTGTTGGCCACTCATTAAATTCAGCCTCACAGTTTTCAATAATGTTCTCAACATAGTCAAAGCACTTAGATTAAAAATTAGAACTAATATTTAAAAATTGGTAAAACTCAGCACAAGTATTAAAACAAGTTCATAGAAGTAAATGATTTTAAATTTATGTCTTGCATTTTGGTTGAAATCGAAATTTATTTCAATTCTACACTAGCCAAAAGTACTTAGCCAGCGTCAATAACACGTAAAATAGACGAGGTGCGTCGTCAGACCAATAATACTGAGGCTTAAGTAACGTCCAGTGAGGTTAGGACTTGAGTGTACCTGGTTTGTGAGTTTCCAGCGAATGGAGGATAAAAGAATTATATGCTTGTGAAAAGATGTTATACCTTAGCAGAAGAAAAGTTATGTTTTGGGATAGTTATGTAGCTAACATTAGAATGATTAGAACACAGTAATTCAAAACAGACATTCTATTTTATCTCCAAAGAGGTGGCAATATGAATTAGGGCGATTTACAGGGAGCTAGAGTGCTCTGTCCGACAATAATAAACTGAAATAATCCAAGGACAGTTTGACGTTTTCAAGTGTTTTAAAATAAACAAACAACTGTAAAACAAAACAGAGAGAGAGAGAGAGAGAGAGAAAGTGACAGAGAGAAAAAAAAAGGGGAGGGCAGACTTCTATCAGGTTTCTAATAAATTTCAGGGATTGATGTCAACGTGACAGTAATCCCTTCTCTCCCTACTGTCATCCCTCTCTCTCTCCTCTCCCTTAGTACATTGCTTTTTTATCTTCTCTCTCTCTCTCTCTCTCTCTCTCTTGCACGTATTTAAACCCTCAGAATCTCTCCTTTGTTCAACTTGAAACCCCTTCCTAATTAAACAATTTAAAATATTTAAGCTCCTCACAAATTTGTCCTTCGAGTTTGGACGGGTCACATGACCGGAACCATCCCTTCTAGCTGAAATTTCATTTCGCTGAATTTTAATCAAAATCAATTACACACAACGCGTCCAATCTTTTCTTGAGTTAACTCAACAGGGTGGTTGTTATGTGAACTCCAATGAAACTCATTTGAAGAAAAATATTACAAAAATATCGCCCTATTTATATGCCCGATAAGGAATTTTAAAGTCCCAACGTATTTAACGTATTTTATGTGGAAAAAACCCCAAATGGGGGTTAACTTGTCATATCCCGGCTGGGTTTCGAACCCACGAATTCTGGAATTTTTGGATGCACAGAATGCCCACCTTTACCACTGAGATACCGGTACTGACACTTTACTTGCACTAACACAGGCTTGATAAATCGACGCTTAAAACATCGTATACCAGTTTTCTTTCTTGATAACATATGGAGATTATGGACTTCTATATGTACAGCTAAAAAACAATATAAAAAGTGAAATTGGCGCCATGGCTGGGTCTTAATTACTTCTTAGTCTTAATTCTTTACCTCGTCATTTTACTCCAATTTGTAATAATATTATTTATTCTGTAATAGGTAGAATTTTAAAGTCACTGTTGTAGCTACTACAGGCTTAATAGCTTTTTAGTTTTGTCCTGATTGGATTAATATTATTATTATATTATTATAAAAAAACTAATTCAGCCTTGCTTAGCCACTAATTTCAATGTTTCTAAGTTTCAATGAAATCAAGTATAAATACTAGTTGAAAAAAAAATTAAAAATATTTACTTTGTCTATTCTGTTTAGTAGTAGTAATCACTCTTTAGTGGAAGTTAACCACCCAGGCGAGGTTAATGCTCAAAGCATTTTCTACCACCTAACCCTCAGAGTCTTATTATTATTGGTCACAAACTCAAATTAATGAGTAAAAATCCATGCACTGGGTAGGATTCAAGCCATATTCCTACACTACCTGGATTACCAGACTAGCGTGTTAACCACTTGACTACCAGTGCACGGTAGTCGGTATCGATCGATATATTCTCAAGTCCGATGCATTTGGCGTAATCTATTCCCACCCAAAGTTTTTGTCGCTCAATCCATTCTCTCACGCTTATCAGAAACAAGGACAGGATTAAGATTCGATTAATGGAGAAATGAAAATCATATGTTTTCAGTCCGGTGAGGGGGCTGTGAGGATTATTCTTTCAAGTATTAATTCATTTATTTTATTGTTTGTTTATTTACGTCTTGTCTGTATTGACATGTTGGTTTTACATTTCAAACGAGTGAGTCGGAATAAATAGCTAGAGGGGACGAGAAAAAACTTGAGAGCGAACGGAAATAGTGGATACGCCAAAACTCCGATTTCCCAGCATGGCTCTAATCCCGGGAGGCAATCTGACACAGCAAAAAAACTTCCGATTTTTATATTAGAAATTTATCATAAGAGAAATAGTGGATACGCCTTTTCCAGATGTAAAAACATTATTATTATTATTATAGACTGGTTTTAGTTCCACAAGAGAAACACCAATTATCACACCGACCTCTATTTAGATGTATTGTGACCATAAACATTGTTAGTTTAAAACATTATTAATTATAATCAATTGTTAGTAATAATTTAAACGTAGTACCTACCTTTTTTATCTATTTAGTGAACACTCTAAGTATTACAACTTTCTTCAACCCGAGGAGAAGTAAAAGCTGAATAAAATATTTTATAATTTCCAAACAATAAATTATCATTTTTTATCCAGCCAAGAGTCAATTTTCACACCATCCATCAAATTGATCAGCCTCCGTGAAATTGACTGTCAGAAGCTGAAATATGCCTTTCCTGTAGAATGCAGCCAGAATGCTCACAACTGAAATTGAACGAATTTCAACATATTTTTTCTTCAAGTTCAATATCTGAATTCTCGATTATGCACCCT
Source organism: Bactericera cockerelli (assembly GCA_024516035.1). Lineage (NCBI taxonomy): Eukaryota > Metazoa > Arthropoda > Insecta > Hemiptera > Triozidae > Bactericera > Bactericera cockerelli. Next base: position 12,716,315 of record CM044957.1, read on the forward strand.
CGTCAAGTCAAAACTACAAAAGTTGAAATTATAAATGACAAAAGAAAAATGATGAATTCATAAAAAGTGAAATGCCAAGTCGCACGTCACTGAAGGCATTTGAGAGCAGCACTTGTGATTCCTGTGTCATCTTTACTTAACTTTATTACACTGACACAGGGCTGACTTCAAGACTCGACTTCAAGACTCTCACAAATAAGATAAATTTATGAATTCAGAAATCAGTATTAATAAATTGTGTAGCTATGCAGTATCCAGATCCAATCATCCACACTCCTGAATGCAAGGGGCAGGTGTCGTAGGTTTCAAGTCCAGTTAGGGGCTAAAACCAGCCAGAATTTAACCCAGCCTTCCGCCTCTGAAGGACCATTGACCATTTGGCCATCTGGTGGACCATTGACTAACTAAAATGTGTTGCAATGACCAGCCTACCTATACAAAACAGTATACATTATTGGCGCAGACTGTTGGTTCTACTATCTGAGAAGAGCTGAGATTTTCTGTCATGATCATAATTATTATGTGGACGAAGATTATCATCTACATAAAGTTGTCTATTTATTTAAATAAATAAAATATCTTTTCTCTACAAGTCCGAGGAAGACGGCCCTGGGTTCAGGAACCAGGAAAGGAGTGAAGGTTGAAAGGTTGAGTCAGTTGTAGAGAGAAGGAGGGAGAGGGAGAGATAGGAGTGACAAATGATGCCCGGCATGTTGCAGAATATCAAATAGTGGAGTTTTACATTTTATTTTTTATTTTCATTTATCAGTGCCAACATCTTGATGCTTTTCTTTTTAGACTTTCTCCTCGACCCTCTCCCTCTCCATCCCTCTCTTTCATCTTCTCTCTCTCGCTCTCACTTGCTCTCACTTGCTCTTTCATACCCTTTCTTTTACTTCTCTCACTCCTCTCTCCAACCCTCTCATTTTCGGTCCCATCCCCTCCACATTCTGATTTACTCCCTCACTCTCCCCAGTAGCATCTATCACTCCCTCTTATTTTCACTTTCTTTCTTCGTCTCACTCTATATCTCTCCTTTTTCTCTCCATTCTTCGTTCTCTTCAATCTGTATCCTAGCCAGCGTCGATGGCATGTTGAATACACCGGTTCCCTTCAGAACACCGAAGTTAAGCGACATCCAGCGAGGTTAAGACTTGGATGGGTGACCATTCAAATTCTAATTCTCGTGACGCTGGCTTTTCCCGGCCCCACTCAGGCTGGGTGAGGTCAATGTGAGTAGCAGGTTTGTGAGTTTCCTGCGAATGGAGGGTAAAACCCCCGTCGTGATATGACCATGGCAGTTGAAAGCGACGTTAAACCCCACTTAAAAAAAAAAAAAAAAAATCTGTATCCACTATCCGATTACTTTAATCAAACATACATATAGTGAAGGATTCAAACACATGAACATTGTACACCCAAAATTTAGCAGAGAGTTTTGTAAGTTTCAATTCAACCATTTCGAGTGACATCTTATCCACCCTGTTGACATTAATGACAGCCACATACTGGCGCTTCCTTGTAGAAACTCTCAAGGAACTAAAGTTCCATTCGACCGCTTAATAGTAAATAAGAACAATATGACGTGGTATATAATATATAGATGTATATACTGAAAGACTGAAATGCAGAAGACTCTTTACCCTCACCGAAACTTTTGAATATTTGAAACGCGTGTGTGGTTTCAGTTCGGTTTCATTCAGAGAAGTAGTTCTCAACATGATTTTGTACATCACCCTATTACAAAACACGACCTCTATCTGTGAAAACCCAATCTACTTCTGTGTAACAATGTAACATTACTGTTAGGAGGAGGTCCTTTAGAACCAAAGTTCAATAAAGTAGGCAGATATTACCTACAACAGCCTTCCGCTTGTTCGAGGTGTTGTACACTTGAAAAGTATTTTTGGTGTAGATGCGTTTTTGTGTAAGCCCAAATGTTTTTTCCATGTAGGTATCCCAATAAAAAAAAGGAGTACCTATTTTTGCACTTTACAATATGAGAGGATTTTTCAACGTTTCTATGGATACTCCAGCCATGGGTGATGGTTAGCGGCAATGAAGTACCAATATTTAAGTCGGAAGCAATTTAGAGTTCCAGCCATGAGCGAAAACTTTTGCAGCAAAAAGTACCAATATGTCGGCAGCATTTAAGAACTACTATTGTAGACCTGAACTAAGATATACTGCCGACATTTGCGGCAAGCTGCATCAACAGTATCACAACCCTTCTAGTATCTACCACTATATGCTCCTATACAGGGTGGTTCAAAATCAGGGATTTCGATTAATTTTCCAGTGAGAAATAGGCAAAGGGAAAAACTTTTACAGTCGTATTTTTTGTGAATATTTTTTTGAGCGTCTCAAGCAAGGTATTGGATCAATAATATTGAAGGAAATCATTCTCGAGTCATAGCTCAGATACTCAGATGGCGTTTTCTGTTAATAAATACGGCTGTGAATTTTAACAACAAAGTAAGAACTATAGGTAATATCAAAAATGGCCGTAAGATTTTTTGTGACAGACAACATTAATTTCAAAAAGAGACAGTACCATTTTATTTGTTGAAAAAGCGATCGGTTTTAAAACTGGCTACATCTTTTCGGGTAATTTCTGTGCACTCTAGATGGAAGCCGTTCTTGATGTTCGATTCCCGTGAGTGATGACACCCTGTAGCACTAAAGCTCTCTTACTCTGGTCTAATTTAGATAGGAAGATATGAAACAGGAACTCCTGTGTCGGAATCCCTTTGCTCTTTTGTATTTACCTGTTTTGTAAAGCCTCAGGATTATGCCCGGCTTATGTGCCTATCCATGTAGCGTCGCAATGTATGCTATGTTATGTATATGTTTATACATATTAGAAGGATTAGATGAGATGTCTGGAGGATATGAGTATTTTATTGAATAATTTAGACTTTCGGAGTCTGTGCGGCCTAAGCTTACTGATGAACGCTTTTCTACATAACAAATTAGAATTGAAAATAAACAGCGTCAATCAGAGAAGTTCTACAACTCTACAACGTCAATTCTACAACGTCCAGAGAGCTTAAAGGTATGTGATAACTTAATTTTGAACTCTTTTCATGCTCCTTCTATAAGTTCCTAGGTTTGGTGAGATTGAGTAAGTAGTCCCTAGGGAATGGAGCGTTAAAGTTCCATTTTGAAAGGCCTCCAATTTCAGAGAAAAGTCAGACCAAAAAGTAAAATCTCTTCGAGAGTTTTTTTTTTTTTTTAGTTATGATTGCTATAATTTATTATGAACATATGGCCGTGACATCAGGGACTGGCAGTATATTAACTGATGATGTCTGTGTTCAGTTAGGTTTTTAAAGAAAATCGAAATAATTATTGCATTTAAAATTATTTCCTTCGAATTATTATAAATATTTTGTGACTGTAGAATTTCAGGGAGGATTAGCCCGACCCCCTTTTATCTCTGTCCCTGCTGATCGATATTATTAAGTCACTCCAGATGAAAAGCCTCTTACTTATGCATGTATGCAGCTCTAATAAATAACTTATAATCATTATTCAGAAGAACAAAGAGCAAGATGCCATTTTTTCTGCACAATATTCTGATTAGCATCATTTTGAAATATCAATGACTTATGAGGACTGCGGTGCTTCCTGCCCCCTCTCTTTCTCTCTCACTCTACATGTGTCTCTCTCTCACTATTCTCAAAGAAAATCCTTTGTTTCGGCCCCTTTCTACTCAAATGGGGTTCCTACAGAGAAAAAAAAGGGTCCTTAGACATAAAAATGGAAAAAGAGCCAGCGCTGATTGGCTGGAGGGAGGAACAGCTCTTGTGAGATTTAGAACAGTAATTAGAAAAATGCCAGCCATGTATGATTTTTTCATGTAAGAGTTCCTTTTATCTTGACAATGTAGCGAGTGTTTCGTCATATGTATATGAGAGGAATAAATACATGAAAAGTAGTTCTTATGGCTTGCAGAAGAAAATGTATGCATGAGCACAAGTAAATACTTGGATAAATTAGCTAGGTTCTTGCTCCTAGGCTTTAGGGGAAATCGGGGCTACTGAGTCACAAAGAGTGTGATGGTGTTTTACTTACAAATGTATTCTTAGTACTTGTATATCTTTCTCTTATGTTCAGGTTTTTCTTGTAAAGAGGTTATTTTTCCTTATAGAGAGGTAAATTGGACCTGGAAATTGTTCTCTTATATCGAAGTTTCGACTGTATTGTATATCAATATACGCATAATCAATTGATTAAGTATATCTTAATTTTTCCTTATATTTTTTCCCATTCAATCAATAAATAATTAATATTATGCCCAGTTACTCATCATAAAACATCAGTGATATAAAACATACACTGCCAATTATGAACTTAATACTTCCTCGTGATTATTGGTTCATATTGTATACACGTGGTAATTTTGAGATTTCATACTTAATCACTTGTATTTCCAAAACCGCTCAACCGATTTTCTAGCTCATAGTGTGTCCTATTGAGAATCTCTCATTCATGAATATCGCAGGTTGTTCAAGATAACTGTTCTGTCTGATCCCATTCACCCCAGTCTTCCTTTGAGAAATAACAATCAAAATAATGCACCAGCAAACAGACTTCGTCAAGATTAAGCTGTTCATTTTCAGTTCCTACAATGTTTCTTACTCAACATTAAAATTCTCAAAACAAAAGGACTTTGAAGTTAAAATCCCGTGAATAGATTTCTCTTGGCATTTGTTTGAAAAGTAGCTATACCTCCCACTCAAGCCAGCTTGTAACTTAAGTTCATTTCTGTAACTTAAGTCGGTCTCTGTTTTATCATGTACTTCTTGGAATACTTTGGAGATCAGAATTATTATCAAGAGGGCTCAACTCCATCTGAGGTAGAGGAAAAGGCTGCGTAAGTACTTACTAGGAAAGGTTCAACAAGGAGAGAATCAGTTGAAGAAAATAGCTATGCACTTAGTTTTCGTCCTTATTGTAATCTTGAGAGTCATATTCCTGCAAGCTAAGGACTCTTGCAGGGTAAGCACGCACTTGAGTGCTTGCACATTCCAATGACTGTATTTCTCCTTCAGTGACCCCGGCATGGAAATTGTAAATGTCCGGGTGTACACTTCAGTTCTGCTTCTTAAGTAGAATTTTCCGAAGGAACACTGAATTGAAGGTTTATAGTGCTATATTTTCTGGAACAGTAAAGGTATATATGTTTCTCCGAAGAGAACAATCAATTGTTTTCCTATTTAATAATAGCAAAATATTAAACTACTGACTTATTATTTTACTGTTGCAGATTAATGATGTCTAAACCATAAAAACAAGAAAGTAATTTAGAAGCAATATAGGTATTTACTTTATTTATGACAAAAAAGAGGGATTAAAGGAACTTTAAAAGTTCTTTGTGGAAATATTCAAAATATATGATTTACAGCAATTTAATAAAGTATATGTAGAATATTCGAATATTCTTCAAGGTTGGAGATTGAACCTTAGAGTTTGGGCACACAGGCACAGAGAAAGCCCGGCTATAGTGTAGGAATAAATAATGTTATTTCCCTTTTCAAACTTATCTATATTGATGTCCATTTGTTTTGATTATTTCTTAATTTTATAGATATTACCATCCTACTATGCCTCCAATAAAGCAGAGAAAAAAAATGTAAACTATGATTGTAAGGAAAGTTAAGTAAGTTTCGCCGGGTCGAGATGTGCCTGCTAGGTTCCTTTCATGCTGGTACAATTATGAATATACAGCAGCAGGATCCAGCATACGCATCTAGATCGGGCCATAGTAAATGATGAGGAAGTGTTCCCAGCTTTGTTCTTGCGAAAGCTTCAGATGCGACAGGTCCGCCGGTGAGGAGCGACACTCAGCGACAGTAGTGTTGCCACAACCTGCGACACATTCAATCTTGGCGTCACACCACTGCGACACCGCCATAGTGATTATTATTTCTGGTGTCACACGACGCGTTGAGACATTAATAAAATTCCCAGCTCCAGCGTTGTAAAAAAAAGTTTCCTCTTTTATGTATTTGGCAGAAGATTTTATGGTGTTGTAAAAACAAATAATTTCTCAAAGTGTCTTCTTTCGTAGGTTTCAGTGTTGCAAAACGGCGGGGGTCCATGGGTGGGGGAAGAGGAGGAATTGGCAACCTGGCAGTGTGGAGATGGGAGGCAGGATGGGGAGGGAGCTCCCCACAAAATTTTCCTTTTTGTGGTCTTGAGTATGAAATTAGCAGCATGAGATGAAATAATTAGCAATTCTAGCTTAGTGATCAAGAGAGGTAATGCCCCGCTGCCTCGGCTGCTATGAACTCACAGTACGAGTTTTCTTTCTTTACACAATACAACAAATTTACAATTTATTATTATTATTTTGTTGTATTTCTGAATAGAATTCGTATACAATACATATTAGATATTGGTTTTTTTTTACCAGAATAACTTTTAATGTACCAAATAATCTCTTTATTGCTCAATCCATGAGTAAAGAGAATATTTTGGCTCTAATTCACCAGCCAGGACTTAAAAAACCTGTCTAGAAATTGTTAGTAAAACCGAATTTTGTGCTCAAAGCCAAAGGAAAGCTTCGCCCCTTTCATGTAAGTGGTGATGGGGAACAAAGTAGCAATAATAAGCACAAATAAAGCACAATATAAGCACATAATAAGCATAATAAACAATAATGAAGCACAATAAAGCACATAATAAGCACAATAAAAGCACATAATAAGAACAATAAAACACATAATAAGCACAATAAAGCAATTAAATAAACACAATAACAATAACCATAATAAGCACAATAAAGCAGTAAAATATTAAGCACATTAAAGCACATAAATAAAGTACAACAGTAAAACAACATAATAAGTCCATTATGCTAGAAAATAATGTTTCCCAAAATCGTATCTCCGCGACACTCATAAAAAGTGTTACACAGTAGAAGATGAAGAGCAGTTCCTTCCACTTGAGCTCGTGTGTCTACTTTTGGCAACTCGGGTAGTAGTGACATCCTGGACGTTAATTCTCTCCCCTTGTTTGGGTGGAAATTGTTTGCAAAGCTTTTATTTTATACATTTCGTAAGATAGAAGCATTGAGCATGAAAAACACAGAAAAATACAGAAGGATTAGTGTTTTATTTTTAACCCAATGGGTGGTTAAAAAACACTTTCGCCCTTGACAAATGGTCACTCATTCAAGATTTTTTCTGTCAATATGAATCATGCTCCCTTGACTGAAGTCATTTCTTGCTAAAATACACTTTATCTGTCTGTTTTATTTTAATTTTTGAAATTGGTATCAAATATAAATAAATCCTGAGGAAGTAAGCTCTATACGCTAAAAAACTTAAAACGACTGCTCGAGTCTTATCTTTTTAGTGCCTGGTGAGCTTAAAACTTCTTCTCAATTCGCTCTATTTTATTTTCTACAACTCTACACATTATCAGTTTCTACTTTTAAATCTCTTCTTAATACTTTATATGATAGATTATTTTAGTTAATTTGTTATATTAATTTATATATATTATTTTCCTTAACTATTACTTTATAGTCTTAAATTTAGTTTATTTAATTTAGTTTTAGTTAAGTGTTCGAAGTCATATAAAAAATTATTATTATTATTATTAATAATATACATAAAATATGACTTTTAACATAGAGTACTTATTACTACCTTTTTAGTTTCTGTCCTGGGATTCACAAACAAATATTACTACGTATTTTATTCAAGATGGATTTCTAATTTATGAGTTTACCTATTCTTTTTTCGTTGGCTGATCTTTTTGATGTTTTTTTTCATAATAACTAAATTTGCACATTGAATCAAAATGGGTTAATATATTTCCTCTAATAGGATGCTTTTAGGTCCTGAATAGATTTAAAAATCTCAACTAAGAAAAGCTTCTAGCTGATGTCTTTAATCCCTTTTAATTACTCCTATAACTCTTAATGTTTTCTAATTAATGAGGATTTGTATCTCTCTCCTCTTTTTGTATTCCTTACTTTACCTTCAACATCCACCTATATTTCTTTCTTTTTTCCTCCCTTTACTTCTCTCCCTATTTATAGTTTTCGTTCTCTTTTTCTCATTCTCTCTTTTTCTCTCCAATCTGTTCTCTTTCTCTTTTTCCTAGTGCTTGTTCTCCGTTTCCATCAACTATTCCTTTTATTTCTCGTTTCTTGATCCTTATTTTTCTCTATCATATTCACCATCTGTTCCTCTTTCTCTATTTATAAATTCTCTATTCTAATCCACGTGTACTAGCTCTCTTGGTGTTTTTCTATATCTCTTCCTCAGATCCTTCCTGTTATCTTCCTCCATTCCTAATATATTTTCCCTCCGTATCAACTAACTTAACTACCTATTTTTGTTTCTTTTCCTGAATGTATGAATAAGTTTATTCTGGACAACTGACTACAGTAGCTTGATTGGTGGGGTGACGGACTTTTTTTAGTAAAGCTAGTCTCAGTAGTAGTGACATCACGAAAGTGATTATCACAAAACAATAATTATCATAACTAACAAACAGTTCTCTCGTTTCTCTTTCTCTCTCTTTATCTCACAACATACAAAGAATAGTGGGTACCATTATATTTTAGAGAAGTTTCATGATGGAAAAAAAGAGAAAAACATGACAAAAAAAGTAAAGGAAAAAGCTAAAGAAAAGAGAAATAAATAACGGGAGAGAGAGAGAGAGGAGAGAGAGAGAGAGAGAGAGAGAGAGAGAGAGAGAGAGCGATATGTCAGATATTGTTGTTGTACAATAGTTAAGGGTACAACTGTACGTGTACATACATCTATACATACAAGGACATGAGTTGTCAAAAGCATTCCGAAAACAAAATACTGTCCGATTTTCCACAACCCCACAGTAAATTTTTCTGAACAAAAATGTTATCATAAAACAACAACAATAACAGTAAATATTTCAATATAATTTCATTAAAATACTTGATTCTCCTACGATTTAAGCAAGTGTCTTTCATTTATATTCTTTAAAAAAAAAACTAAAAAAAATACACTAGTGTATGTATCAGTTGTTCGGTGGCACGAAATTCAGGTCCAAAACGATGTCCAGCAATGCCTCATTGTGTAGAGTAGGGTTAGGAAAAATAAATATAGGGCCATGCCTCGGTCCAGAACTCGGGTGCAGCCCCTTAGATCCTAAATAGATGAATATTACCTATTAATTATTTAGTGAGTGGTCAATACATGTGTCTTTCCAATAGATTTGACCGCGGGGACACGAGTATTTTTCACCAATTATTTGAGAGAAAAAATTGAAGAAAATAATACCTATTTTACTAAATTTCAAGTTGTTAGGTATTGTTTTAACTAAAATCATTTCCCGACCTCAGTTGCTTGATCGATAAGACAGCGGGCTTGTAGTCTGGAGGTCGGTGGTTCAAGTCCCAAGTTAAGCAGACAGTTAAGTGAGTTTGATGAGTATCTGTTACATCACGGATCTAATGATATTAGCTTTAATCTCTTTCTTATATTTTATTTTGTTCACATACTATTCAAGTAAAGTCACACAAAGTTTTTGACTTTGGCAATCCAGAGAGAACACTTGCTGCGTTACCTCTCTGGATTGCTAGAGACAATCTTTGTGTGAGAAAAATGCCCGCTCTCATGTCTCCTGTCACTCGGGCTAAAACGTCGCCAACTCTCCTGAAAAACTGTTTTGTCTTCAAGCTCCACGGTCCAAATGTCTCGAATGCTAATGGTTGGAAAATATAATTCTGATTTCGGATGAAGCTGTATTTGGCGACCTTCTTTTTGTCGGCTTCCTCTGCAGCAGACCCAGCTTCCTGTCGAGTTTTGGGGAGATAAGTTTCTGCTAATGTGTGGACGCAGGTACAATCCCAGACTAAGGTTTGACCTTTCGACCAGGGAACCAAGGTCATGCCATCAGGCCGCTTGCCGTCATCTCTGGATAATCCCAGGGGTTCTAAAGTTGAGGGAACATGGATGGAAGATAGAGCCCGCTGAACAATATCATTCAGTTCTACATGACGAGGGAAGCGACCTTTCCCTTTACAACAACTCAGACCATGTAAACCATCTTCCTTGATTTCTGTTCCACACTCACACATATGACGCTTGAAAATAGAACAACCCAGGCGAATACCAACACATGTTCTGAATGATATATTTTCCATCAAGGTTCCGATGTTTTTAGATGGATAAACTTGAAGCCAAGCTCCAGATTCTTTTTCTTGAAGTGCTAGAAAACGGGCTTTTTCAATATCATTCTGAAAACTGGTGTTATCAATTGTTGTTTCAATACTTATTTTATCCCATTTCTTTTGAACATGTTTCTGGTTTGGCTCAGGTAGATGTTCGCCAAAAATAGACTGCCACATTTCTACAGCTTCAAGTTGTAGGTGTACAGAACATTGATCCATTGAAAGTATTTGAGAGACCAAATTTTGAACACCGTAACTTGAGCCAAGGAAAGCTGGAAGAGCAAGACTACTAATTTTTCTTATACCAATACCTCCGTTGTTGATAGGAAGTGTTGCCAAGTTCCATTGTTTTTCATTCAAATTAGTATTGAGTAATGATTGTAGAGTTTGGAGTAACAGGTCGTCAATATCTTTCATTACATTTTCAAATTTCCAAAAGGGGCATGTCCTCAGTAAGTAGTTCAACTTGGGGACTAGAAGACAATTTTTGAGAATGACATAACTCATGTGAGAATTTAAATCTTCTAAACGGCTCAACAAAAGTTTCAAATCTTCAACTTTAGGTAGCACATGATTTTCAAACCCATCTTCAAATATAGGGGCTCCAAGGAGATTGAAACTTGATTTGTCGACAACACGGATACCAGGAGACACCACATTGAACTGGTCAACAATATCATCATTGATATGATCGGAACAGAATAGAATCTCGCATTTGTTTGAATTCACTTTCAAACCAATATCCTTTGCCATCTCAATGATCTTTTTAAAGTTATCCAATACAATATCTGGTTTGTCTGCGAGTGTAGCATCATCAAGGTACCATGTGTTTAATTCAGTTGTCAAAGATTGTACAATAGGATGGACTGTCAAACTGAACAACAGCGGTCCACAAGGGTCCCCTTGCTGGCGTTACGGATTGTGATATCACAAACAAGAAAAACTACAATTATTTCTATCGATTTCGATATTAGTACCAATGTAGGTATATTCCGTAGGGTATATCTATGATATAAATCCTGTTTAAAATAAATACCTAAATAATTTTATTTTTATTTATATACAGGAGTTCATTACAGTCTCGCAAAGTCAGCATTATTCCCCGGCAATGTTATTTACTTCACTTCTTTGTTCGGTCTTTACGATATTTTCCATCTTTCTTTCCAGGAAGTTCTGTCAAAAGAAAAAGAGATTTCCACATTCGAAGTAAAATTTCAGACAATTTTGTCCAATATATAATAATATTGTAATGAAATAATTGCATGTAATTCAGGTAGCGAAGGGGTTCGTTGCGCGTTGGTTCGAATTCCAGCCAGTGCATGAATTTTTTCTCATTAATTTGAGTTAGGGACCACATAATAATACGACTTAAGTGGTAGAAGTGGTAGAAAATGTTAAGTGGTAGAAAGTGGTTAAGAGGTAGAAAATGTTAAGTGGTAGAAAGTTGTTAAGAGGTAGAAAATGTTAAGTGTTAAGTGGTAGAAAATGCTTTGAGTATTAACCTCACCTGGTGGTTACCTTCCACTAAAGAGTGTTATTATTAATATTAAGAATAGGTATAACAGTCCTTATCTACAGGGTTTTTACTTTCTGCTTGTACTTTTTAATGTTAAATAAGGCTTTCGAATTCTGGTCCTGCATGTCGTTTTAAATTCCAATACGTTTTAAAAACAAATTTTAGTTGATTTAAATGTAGATATACCCTAAATCAAATTATAATTTTTTTAATGAATTATTAAATATAAATATAATAATACCTGTTAAACAGATGTATATTTACGGGCCAAGCCCTATATAAACAAATAACAAAATTACAAATACATTAACAATGTATAATACGAAAAGTGTTGTATGGAGTTGATAACACAGGTGGGTTATTTCTTCCTCGACCTTTGGTTCAAGTGTATCACGGTGAATGCCAGGTAATGGCGTTCTGCAACACCACTCTTTCCTCAGAAGATAGATACTTCAAATCTTAGTGAGGAGTCTATCCACACAGGCACACGTGGTATAAGCAACGGCATTAGAAAAGAAAAAGTAAAAAGTCGCTTGTGAAGTAGAAAGTATTGTTAGTGAGCTTGATTCTAATTTAACAAGACTTGGCTTTTTTTGTTTCTCATTTTCCTTGCAACGGAACTTTCGTCGTGAAATCAGGATTAGTATAGGCAAGCAAGTTTCTGACTTTTTATTCCGGCATTTTGTTGTAAAGAAATAATGATAAATAGTTCATTCGATTCCTCCTCTTTCATTTGTTTTCCTACTAATACCTATAACTATATAAAAAATGAAGAAAAATCCTGTATTAATTTTGTATGTTTCTTTTCCTCTCCCTTTTTCGACCAACCATGATTAATTCTTGCACTGCTGGGCATTGTATAACTATAATGTACTTAGATAGCACGGGACATCTTTAGAACCAATCACATGAAAAAATAATCCGAAAAAAAAGGAAAAAAATAGTGTAACTCGGTAGCAGGACGTGTACATTGTACATACCTACATACATATACAAGTAAATATAAAACTTAAAATTCAAAATTTCAAACAGTATAAACACGAAAAGAAAAGATAAACAACATAGATGAAAATTATATAGACAGATGTCCTATCTTAAGGTCGGGGTTATTGCCTATGGCAATCTCTTCCACCCAATCTCAATACGTTCCTACCTCTAGAATCCTTAAACCTCGATATTCTCCTTCTCCCCTACCGTTTTGTAACAGGAACTTCTGACTTTTGAGTGGTTATAGATAAATTAGATACAATATTTTATTATGTAGGTAAAAAGTATGTCTACTCTCTACATACTCGTATGTAGGTAAAAAGAGGAAGAATGTTTATTTATATAGATTACCTTTTTTTTACCTTTATTTACATAGGTAAAAAGAGAGAGAATGTTAACAGACAATTGACGCCTCGTAAATTACACAAGAGACCCACCATCTACTTGAAAATATGTAGTTCACTTTTACTCCTATTTCAGTTGAAGTTAAAAAAAATTCTTCATAAATTTCCCAAGGAAATGTTCAGAGCCTCTTTATATCCAAACCGTCAACTAAACAACTGTAATAATTTTATTATATTAGGTATATGCTTTTTTACTGGGTGTTTCATTCCGAGGTTACGCGTGGGAAATAAAATTGGAATACCTAAATAAATAATTTTGGTTCATAGAATTACTAAAAAAAGTTGATCCATTAGGTTCATTTGAATTTTCCATTGTTGATAACATGTCATGTTATTGGTCTTTTTACCTCATTAGCAGCAAGCCCAATATATTTTGTAGACATTTTTTTGTTTCTATACGCGACTTAACTTGTTAATCGCAATTCATTCGCGCCGATCCCACTAGAGTTTTGTAAAAAATAAAATAAATTTACTATACATATTAAGGTATTTGAACAGGTCCTGGAAAATAAAAATTAGGGTAGCAAAATTTTATTTTTAAATTGAATGCAAGAAAAATGTCAACTATGTACCTACATACTGTATGTATATGGTCAATGGCATGAATATTAGACATTCATTTGGAAAACCCCTAATCAGGTTGTGTGGCGCCACTCAAGTGTTTTAATTGATGGGCAAATATAAAAGCAAGGAGGGGGAAGAAAAAGGGCTGGAAAAATATTAATTAAACCCATTACAGCATCCATTACATTGGCTTTACGAGGCGGACATTTTCCAAAGGGAGGGGGTCTCAGTCAATATTTGACTTTTCAGTTTTCCATTTAAAAAATATCTATAAAGGGAGACTCAAAAACTATAGAACAACTATAAAAAAAACCCGAAGTTCCCGTAGTAAATTATTATTCAACATTCTGTGATAATTATTATAGGGTTCGTTACGTTCTCTAACCAGCCTCCATGGTGTGACGGTTTTGACTTCTGTCTGTGGTCCAGAAATCCCGGGTTGGGTGAGATTAAAAAAAAAAAAATCTGGTGTAAACATCACACGACTTTCCTTATCCCCCAAAAAGAAGTCGAATTCCGCCACTGGTGACTAAACGGCAACAGATAGTTAAAAATCAGTGCCTAATTCGTAATCAGCACCTCAAAATCATTGGATTTGATATGTCGCAACCCCCATCTAGGGTGAACAATAAAAAAGTTAGTCCAAGCGGGTCCCCCCAAAATACCGGTAAATTGGGGCCGGGTTCCAAAAAGTTCAAGATATCAAAAAAATGATCTGAGTAAACCCCTATTATTTTTTTAATCCGAGAAAATGATGTTCTCTAACTTTTTTTGTATCTTTAACCAATTCAAAGAAGCGGCGGTTGCGGCCAATATTTGCGGCCCTGCGGCCGCATCTTGCGACCCATTTCAACCAAAAGTTTCGTGGTTCGTCTGGTGTATAAAATCAATTTGTATACCAAATTTCAAGTCTCTAGCTCTTACCGTTCTCGAGATACCCTGTTTACACACAGACACACAGACATACAGACACACAGACAGACGCACGGACCAATGGCTGAAAACAACTTTTTTGGTATCCTGAGGCTATGATTCGTCCAGAAATGTGAAAAACTGGGTAGGTCAAATTTTCGACGAATACAATACTTTCCTTATTTAGGATAAGGAAAGTAAAAATCTATGCCCTCCACTTCGAACACGTGATTCTGGCTTTTGCAGCTCCCAGGCTGGGTGAGGTTAATGTATTTAACTTATAAGATTCGCAGCAATTGGATGATAAAACCCCCCATTCCGAGTAAATTAATTAAGGACGTGAAAATCAAATACCTGTAGAATCAACTGGTCACAAGAGATATCATTCGGTCGCAGTTTTAAATGTATGGGGTTTTCACAGAAACCCTACCTACAACCATGTCACATAATAATTGGTTGACTAGATAGAAAAACTTACTATTTTTATCAGTGAATATCAAAGAGCCGTTTATAGAAATGAACAACATTATAACCTACCTCAACAGAAGAAAACTAATATTCCTTAGTCTTAGAAACAAATTAATGAGGCTAAGGATCAATCAAGTTTTAGTTTTACAGAAAAACAAGGATGCATGGTTTAAAATTTGAATCGGTAATTTACTCTGGTAACATAATAGCACAGCGCTTGTTCCTTGGTGCTATGTTTAAATAGTTGAATTTTAATGTTGGTCAGTTTAGTTACAAAAATAATGAATATTTCAGAAACTCATTAGTGTTTTGTTACCCAAAAACCTAAATAAAAACCGACGAGTATATTATGTATTTATTTATTGAATGAGACCAAATTACAGCGATGGTTCAATGGGCCTTCCCAACAACTTGCCAAATTTTATCTGCTATAAAAAAGACAGTGCATAATTGCATCAGACAGTTCATGTACCTCCTTGATTCACTGGAAGATTAGTTTGTCTGGTGGTTCGGTGATAATATTATTACAGACTTGTTAGATCGACAGTCGACAGGTGCCTTGTAGGGAAGAACCATTAATTAGATAGGTACCAATAAATGTTTATTTTTAGGTTACATCAAAATTTACAACTGAAGTGGTAACAATCCTCGAGGTAAAACTAATTTATAAGAGAATCCTTTTTTCTATCCTTAAGTGAGAAGAAAACTAATTTTATTTTGAGCTATTCTAACTTCTAACCCTTTCACAAAGAAATCTTCCATGTAAGTTGCTTCTTTAGTATTTGAACTGAAACCGATTTATGAGGTCTCTTTTTATCCTAAATTATTGCACAATGGTTAGTTATACAGTTTTTTATACATAATGTTTACTCTGTGATAAGTATATCAACTGAAAATTGTATGATAAAAAAAAACAAACTTAGGCACATTATCTATTTAGATTTGTAATACAAGAAGTCCAACAAATCTGATGTTTCATACCAAAGATTCATAGGTCTCCCTCCATGTTAATGGAAAATCAAAGCTATTATTGCCCATTTGTTTTGAAACTGATAAAATATCAAAATTACATACTGATTCTAAGGTTACCACTAAACTACAATTCTAAGGGTGCCAGGGTGAAAACAAGTAAAAAAGGCCCTGCAAGTGCTGATGAATGGGTTAATCAGATTCTCATTGATAGTCATCCATGCAAAGTGGAGAAGAATGTTCAATTCCAAGCTCTCTGATGAGGTTGTGGTTTCCTGGGGTTAATGTGTTGAGTGGAGGGTGACAAGTTCCAGCGTCACATCCTCTGAAATCTATTTCTTGGAATTTCTCAGCTCCACCAAACCAGAACGAGCACAGCTCACTGAGCTTTGGTGTAGTCAGTGTAGTGTATGTCGTTTATAGGATTTAATTTTGTAAAATCTCTTTTTGTCAAAGAGATTATTGTAATCTCGATTTTGGCATCCTTTGGCCTTCTGATCTGATTGTTTAAGAAAAGTTTTTGTTGGCTAGAAAAGGAACATATGCTGAAGGGCCGTAAAAAAATATGGCACCTTCCTATATGTAGTGTGGGACATGATTGAACTCACTTGCCACTACATTTCGTTTTGAAAATCAGCCAGAACTTGATAGTGCCCAGTAAATTTTCACCAAAGTTGTTGCGTTCAATTTTACCACCGCAAATTTTAACCTGATTTCATCCCGAATTCCACCTTCTATTGAAAATGGCAAATCTTTTGTTCATCAACCATATCCCTGCCAATATGACGGTCGAAGATCTGGAATCTATGTTCCAACGCGACAGCCTCAGTATACAGAGCATTGTGAACATGGACAGCCCTGTCAGAGCCATAGCCACCTGTCCAAACCAGTCCATTGCGGACCGCATCATTGACAAGTACAACGGCAGGATCTTCCAGGGCAGGCGCCTGGTTGTGGAGCCCTGGATTGACATGGATGCGCCGCCGTCTCAGAAGCAAGCCATCTCCGAACTGACAGACAGACCATGTTCCCGCTCCAAGACCTCCATTCACTTCCCGCAGTACTCCACATCCCGGACCCGAGAGTTTGCCAGGGAAGAAGAGGGCTATGGGAAATTTTCTTTGATCTGAAATTATCGATTCTTTTTATGACTGAATAAAACATAAATATAGCCACTATTCCGTCTATTTTATGATTTTATGACGTGTTTCTGTCTGTCGAAGATTCCATAGTTATTTTCTTTTGAAATAATCATATTTGTTCTTTTTTCCCCAGGGTATCAACTTATTTAGATTCTAGGTACATACCGGCAATAACCATATCATTACTGAAATTGAGTATGGTTGGAATACCAGGAGAACTTAACATGACTGGCTTGCTATGGCTACTATAGTATGATGTTCACCAATTCATGTCCTCTTCTTATTTAATATTGTTTTTAACATCTTGAAAAACTCAAGAGATCAACGTTCCCTTCCGGTTGAGGAACATAGGTAATCACCTCACTGCATAGGTGAACGGTTTAGAACGCACCACATTTTTGCAGGGAAGAGTATTGCTGGTGCGAAACTATTTTCCTCTCCTTGGTGCAGATTTGCAGAATTCTGCGGTGAAGAATGATTTATGTTTCATATCCATGGCAGGAGGTTGTACAATGCAGGTGTGGGGAGTGTGTCTATATGAAATAGAGGAGGAGGAAGTGAAGCAGGATAAGAAAAAAGAAATTAACAAAATGTAAAAGAGAAAGTTGATGCATAGGAGTGAAGAGCTGAGTGTTGGGTGGAAGAGATTGTCCACAGCCAATAACCCCGCCTTTAAGGTAGGACATAAGCTTTATTCGCTTTTTTGTTCTTGTTTCTTTGTTCAATCTAAATATTTTTTCTTTATAATTTTTTTGTATTGTACTGTAAATATTGCGTCAAAAATGGCTAATTTTTGACGCAATATTTACAGAATCGAAAGAGTGTGTAGAAAGAGAACGACGTTAGTAGTTCCTAAGTGAGTGTTACCTACCGACCTCCGTGGCTCAGTGGTTAAGAGCATTGGTTACTGACCCGGAGGTTGCGGGTTCGAATCCCGGCCGGAGTGAAAATTTCTAACCGAAATTTTCCGTTTCCGGAATGGCATGGATGTAAAGGTAAAGTGCCCTGAAGTAATGCGAAAGCGGTTCCGGGCACACATACCTAACTTTTTTTTAAAAAAAAAAAAAAAAAAAAAAAAAAGTGAGTGATACCTTTGCAATCTTGATTGTATTTATTTTTTAGAATATTTAGATTTAGACAGAATATTTTTGTTTTTTTACATTAATCTTTTTATTTTATTAGATGCATTAATCAATAGTCATTTGGTCGGTTTATGGTCCATCCCATTAGTCAAAATCATTTTCTACACAGCAACACCGCCACTACTTTAACATCAAACCTATGAGTACGAGTATACCAGGGAAGAATAATAAATGTGGAGATTAATTGAAAACAATAATTTATTCAGCACCTTGGCCCTGTAGCCCCTGCAAGTCCCGTTCACACGATCACCAATACTACTCCTACAGCAGGTAGGTCAAACTTACAATGTTACGGTATCGTGCTCCAATACTAATCCTACAGCAGGTAGGTCAAACTTGAAATGTTACGGTATCGTGCAATGTAGGTAAAGAGATAATCATATTAAAGAGGAGGGAAAGAATGAATTTGTTTGATTAGATGAATCTTTTCTAATACATTCGCAGATGTGTCCTACAGTTCAAGGGTTCAAAAGGAACCAAATTATTTAATTTAATTAAAAAACCTACAAAATATCCCACATGAAAGGTAACTTAGCAGTTAATCTTTTGACCTGTATAAATGGACCCAAGGTGAACCTAATATAAGCCCTACATAGAAAATGTACTATAATCGGCTACATAATATAATTCACAAAATCCATTCTTGAATTAATATGTTGAACTAAGTTAACCGATATTGGGGTGAGGACTCTGTGTCTTTAGACGTCTCGTCTCTTCAAATAAATAATCATGAAGAAATTTTTGAGAAAAAATTAACTTTTGGACGTTTGCAAAGTCCATAACTTTTAAAGTATTTTATTTTTTGATCATTTTGTAACATTCCGTATCAATGGCGTCAGTTTAAAATGCAAACTTAATGTGAAAGACTGCGGCCCACTATACCAAAGCTTTGTTCCAACGTCAAAACAGTCTTTCACATTTTATAACATCGTGTGAACAGAGCCTGATATCTCCGGTACATTATTTGTGCATAATAATTCATAAGCTTCCGAATATTGGAAGGGGGTATCTAGCCTCCCAGAGGAAGCAGGTATTACTAACCTCCGTGAAATTGATGAATTTTATATTGATTGTGACAGTTCAACCGGGCAGCAGGGAGGTTGGAATCCAGTGGAAGGAAGGTTGGAGGGGGGTTAGGGCGATGAAAGGAGGCAGGGAGGAAAAGTAATACCTGATATGTTGACCACTTGTTTCCCCTTCTTCCTAATTCCTTGTTCCGTGCAAATTTTATGGCGGACATGAGTTTGAGGGAGATGAAAGGCGAAAAGTGGAAAGCCATGTTTCTGTGGATTAGTTTGAACCTTGTAATAATTATGAATATTATAATAATGTACCGATTAAAATTATTGGCAATATTACAGTGAGTACACCAATCTTTGATGTGTTGCAAAGACCCTTGAGAGAGTCAATACCATAAGCCCATGACAAACGAATGCAAAGCATTCAAACCTAGCCTTTGAGTACTCAAAGTATTCCAAGATCTTGCGGGTGACATTTAACTTTTCACTTAAACGCTTATATCTCGTGAACGATACGTCCGATTTTTATAAAATATCATATGTGAATGCGCATCAGTATTTTCCATAAGTTTTTAAAGGAAAATTGAATATGGTAGGTATTGCTGAGCTCTCATTTTCGAAGATGAAAAAATCCAAATTTCTGAGAAAAAATTGCAAAAATCAGCTTTCAACTTAGCGTTACCTACATTTTTTGTATGATTTAAAATCAAGTGAAACGCTTTTCCACCTTAGAAAAAAAAAAAAATCATTAGGGAATTGGTTTAGAGTATTTGGAGGAACAAGTGACTTGGTAAAAAAGAGTTTAGAATATTCTATCGTTCATGGAAGGTCACAGAAACTTGCTTCAATGTTACATACCACAAATGTTTCCTTAGTATTAGATTCCCGCCTTTAGGTAATGTTCCGACTCTACAGTACAGATCGTTTTGAATCTAATATGAATCTGAGCATTAAGTTTCAATTTGTTTCAGAAGAAAGTGCGAAGAAAGTACACAGAAGCAACCATACTCTCAATTCAAAAAGTGTGCAAAAAACTTCAGTAGACTCAAATCATATTTGAAATTATCCATTCATCTAGTAAAATTTAATGAGAAGCAATAATAATAATTATCAATATTTCTCACCCCCTCATTATTATATTTTATTGAGCTTTGGCTCTGTCTGTCTCACTTACTGCTATTGTTTCATTGCTTTCTGTTTTATTTTCATTGGGAACTCAACTTATTTTACTCTCTGTCTTTTATGTTGTTCATTAGAAGTTTATTTTGCCTTCATTATTAAAATTAGAATTTTTTGCATTCGAAGAAAAAATAATAAATTGTAAATAATTTGGATACAAAGTCCATAATATATGTATAATTAAACTTAAATTTTAGTGCAAGATTAGTAAGTTGGTAACCATAGTATGTCAAAGAGATTTTTAGAATTAACACTAAATTATACCCATCTAGTAGGTATTTCTTTTTTTTTATCTCCATCCATAATAATAATAATAATGCAGGTTTTAAAGTTTTATACATATATACGTACAATTTTTTAGAGTGATACTATGCCACTCTAATTTTCCTCTGCTATCTTCTGTTATGGTTATGATTATCTTGGATTCAAGAAATAATGCGAGTTTTTTTCCAAGAGAAAAAGAGTTGACACACATTCTAAAACCTGAACAGATAGTTAAACTATGTCATGTCAGTCAAAAAACATTCTGTTTTCAAAACATTTGCACCATCATAAAACCTCACCGAAAAGTATGTTTTCCAAAAGGCGTTATCTTGCATTGTTGTCAGGATACGTTGCAAACATATGTAATGTATGTGTTATCCTCATGTACTCTGTCATATGTTTGGTATGCTGGAATCCTCTTGTCTCCAGACATCAAACGGAAAAATAATTGAAACAAAATATTTGGAAAAGAATGCTTGAATGCTTTTGAGCAGAGAATTCGCTTGTGTTGAGAACGTTTTCATAAAGGAGATTAGACGAATGTTTCCAGGGGGAATGTTGTGTTAAAAACATAATGCCTTGTTTAGCAGCATGATATGCAGCATTGGTGAAACGCTTTGGCTGAGAGCTATTGTAGCTGCTCGTCATAGGAAAGCTGACTCACTTCATCCTAATTTTCTAAGAGCTCATTTGTCTTATCTTGTGCAGTCAGCATAGAGTCAATGTACGTATGTATCGAAGTGGTCTAGGTCTTTGCTTGATGTATATTATGTTCTACTAGTAACAAATAACGTGCATTTAAGTATGAATTATTAAATCTTGACTGCGATAAGTAGGTATACAATATACCTATCCGCCAAATATAGTACTGATAAGAACATTCTCTCATTGAATCATCACATGGTTCCCAAAAGTCAAGGCCCCAGCACTAGGAGTTACCTCATCCAAGTTTCACTTTCTTACAGGTAAAATATTTTGACACCAATACAGACGAGTTATTAATTGGTCGGTTAACATTTAATGAGTCAAATAATTTCGGTTTCATTCAGGTGTTCAGACATGGCCTTGAACATGAGGATGAATAAGCGACGTCTATTTGTCCAATTCAAATTCTATTGCCTCTGATATTTCTATTGCTGCCAAAGCTACTTCTATAAGTCCATGTATATTATGATACTCACATATTAGAGTTTGGTCAGCTTTGTCCATGTTAATCGTCAATACTCAAGATACCGTAGCATAACTAACTTATTTTAAAAAAAAAATTAAATTTCTCAAGAATAACTATGACAATACTTTGGAATAAGAGATTTCTTATATATTCTAATTCAGCATTATTTTTTATGCAAATGCCACAAACTTTTGCTCAAGAGGCTGTGAGCTGTGATGCATCACTCTCGTCAATCCACTGTAGGTTCAATTTTCGCATTAAATAATATTTAAATAACGGTAACATAATTATCTGATTGTATCAAATTCCTTAACTTTAATTGAAAAAAAAACTGAATCGGGTTTAGAGTATTATAATGCAGTAATGTTCTCCAACGGATATCTAAAATTAAATGGTGATTCGTATTTCCAATTCTTCTCTGTAGGTACATTGTCAAAGGGTTCAAGAAAAGGAGATTAAAGAATTCCCGTCTAATGTCATCAAAGCCACCAGCATAGATCTTAGATCTTTTCTTATAAGATATCATTAAAACATCATCATTTACACATCTTTTGTCGCTTACTAGCCTATCATTTATTCGGTGTGTTAGGACGCTTACAAAGAGTTTTATATTTCAGTCCTATTCATTTCTACAGGGTGAGTCTAAGTTTGTTTTATGGTCAACTCTTTGGATTCAATTGTCATATCTAAAGGTTCATATTTGTGTTCATATTTCTGAATCCTTGCTGAAACCGGGACTTGAACCACCGACCTACAGGTTACAAGACCGTCGCCTGATCGAATCAAGCTTTTGGGTCACAGTTTCCATACCCTAAAAGGTTTTACCCTCTATTTGCTGGACAAATAGTAGGGTAAAACCTTTATGATATGAACTGAACATCTTGATGGACAAATAACAGACAATAACAATATTTCCAGTGAAAACTATTTTAACTCGACCACAGATTCACATTATTAGAGAAACAACACCGTTCAAAACTGAGAAAACACCACTTTGCTTTTGTAATTATAACGTCAGCGGTGAGTTGATTGATGAGTTGCTATCCTGTTCATTAGGGTTCCTTTCGAGATCCCGAGTTATAAACTAGTCACCGCTGACAATGCCTCAAAACGCCATCTTTTGAGTGAAAATAATGAATCACTTGACATTTGTTTGAATGAGTTAAGTAACTGTTTCTGACTAAAGTTTAAAAATATTACATTTACACATAATGTAGAACAAGTAAACTTCTGGACACAAAAGATACTCGACTTTTTATTTCTATATGTATAACTTTATCCATCTTGTCTTTCTTGAACTATTGAATATTAATTTGTACTTTACGAGTGTTAGGTATTTCTCATACCTTTTTTATATGTAAAATTATTGTAGGTACATCATATTTGATATCTCAGTGACCCGTAGTCTAGATGGGAGAACGGACACCATATTTTCCATTGATATGCTGGCTAGGTCATAGAAAAGTAGGTATGCTACTGTGAAAACTTTTTTCATTTTTTCTGTCCCTACTGGTTTCGAACCCGAGAAATCTTACAAGACAACGAAGTATTACATCACAAAACACTGTAAGTTATATGCTCTTGTAATAATATACAGGAGTTTTCAAGTAGAATTATTTAATCAGGAATTCAGAGCTCAAGGAACAATGTCACAATTCTGACCGATGTTACCTAATTCCAGGAGGACGCACTAAGGGGGATGGACGGGAAACAAGCTCGCAGTCAAAAAGAGAAATGCAAAGAAAGAAAGTCAAGTGGTGTTCAAAGTGAAACAAAAGAAAGCTCGGGCTCTGAGTCTAGACGTTACGAAAAGAGGTCTCCAAACTGTTGGGTCAAAGCGATGATTTGACAGCCACCCTGTGTTCCTTTAGGTTTCGGTTAATATACATAGATCCTGGATCGACCATTTTTTTCTTCTTTTTTTCTGACTGTTACAGATAAAATATTATATAGTTAACATATCTTTTCAAGTGTTGAAATATAAATGAGGTTTCAGTACTAGGTACATTCTCTGGAAACTCACAAATCAGCAACCCAATTAACCTTACCTTGTCTAGGTTGACAGCGAATAGGCAGATCCCACCAAGTCCTAACATTGCTGGACGTTCCTCAACTTCACAGAAGTTTACTGTGAAATGGGTTAGTTTTTCTGTAGATCATGATTTGTCTCTGTGAAATCATGAAAAACTAAATATTCCCTCACATTTATGTTTTGTCTAAGTTACAATGAAAAAAGCTTTTCTTATTTCAAAACAATAATAAACTAAACATATTATAGATATATCTTGACCCCAACCTTAAAAATAAAATAATAACTTTCCACCCAAGCTTGAACAGAAATCGAAATTTGAGAACAGCGTCCAGAGCGAGAGCATGGAGAGCTCAAAGCTTTCGACAGAAGAAGGCGTAATTAGTTGCCTGCACCGGAGAAGACATTGAAGAGCTCATGAACCTCTGTCATGAGAGTAATTCGGATTTATAATTGCCTTGGCGGGTAGTCTTTGTCCCCCGCCTCCTTCCAACTGGAGGGTTCCGGGTTCTCTTCACTTCAAAGGAAACAAGTTGAAGACTCTCCTGTCAGGAAGAATGCTTTGCAATTCAACATTCCGTAATCTTTCATTGTGGGCCAATTTCTTTACTGGAGATGATACGGTATCTTTTTGTGCGAAGGTTTGTGTGGTTTTGTCTTCTAAGTGTATTTAGTGAAGAGTGTATTAATTTAGGGTATTTAGTGATGAGTATTTAGCCTAAATTTTACGGATCCTTTTGTTTTCGGTCTTGTAGCTTGTTGTTTTCCGCACATCTGATGTATATTTTAAATTTTATACTCGGAGAGAACAGGAATTCTGTAGTCCCATTCTTGTACTGTAGACAGGAGAAACTTACTGTTGATATAATCGACTAACTGTCATACTTTACATTATCATAGAGCTCTAGAACTATGTTTTGTAAACGTAAGCACAAGTAAGTCTCTTGGACCATACAACAGCAGACAAGTATTAACACATGGAAATTTGAAAAGACAGCTATCCAATGTTGTAAGGAGCAACCAGCAGAACATCACAAGCAGCGCGGCATTGCTCAGCACAGCGTGGAGCGTGAGATTCCAACATACCCGCGGAACAGCATCGGAACATCTTCAGAACATTTTCGGAACGAATCGGTAATTATTTGATGCGCTCCTAATTGCCAGAGAAGCTTCCGAAATGTTTTAAAGATACTACTCATGATTTTAATGATACCAAGATAGTGGCTCTTAAAATGCAACAAATAATTTTTTTTCCCAAGAAAATATTTTTTCACAATATCAGACTGTCGGACTTCAAATCTTGGGTAAATAATTATAAGTGCACTGGTAGTCAAGTTGTTAACACGCTAGTCTGTTAATCCAGGTAGCGTAGGGATCCATTGGTTCGAATCCCAACCATTAATTTGAGCATATGACCACAAAATAATAAGACTATGAGGGTTAGGTGGTAGAAAATGCTTTGAGCATTAACCTCGCCTGGTGGTTACCTTCCTTTAAAAAGTATTATTATTATTGTTCAAAGTTAGCTCGAGGTGAAATTTAAGTTTTCTGTTGGGTAAAATTGTTACAAAATTCTTCTGTTGACATAGACAATTAGACATTGCACATCACGGGTCAAGTACCTACTTTACGAAAGCAGCTTTTAAATGACCAAAAGTTTTAAACCCAAAACTGGCATCTCTTTGAAATAATATCATTTCTTAGTACACGTCATGTAGACATCATAAGGAGTATACTGTCAGCTATGACTATAAAGTTACTTTTCGCCAACAGTGAATCGACGTAGAATTACGTCGTATCCACAACATGGTCCACCAATAAACAGAAGAACACAAAACACCAGCCCAAAAGAGGTCGTGCCCACCACTTTGAGTACCGCTGGACGCAAGGGCAGCACTAATGTTTTCGTAATACTTCTCTAGGCCTCCAGACTCCTCTATTGTGCCGGCCTCTTCCTGGGGGAGTACAAAGTGATTAATCCTTCATCACTCACTTTTTTGACAGAAAAATAACGCACAAGTGCGGGTGGAAAACTAATTCCTTGAGTTCTGGAGCGGGCATTGTTTTCGGGTGTAAATTACGGGTGACTTTGCTGTTTGAAACTCATCACCTACGAGTTCTTCTTAAAACTCCTCTTACAATTCGTGATGAGTAAGATGAAGGGATGAAATATCTCTTTCGTTGTAGGGTTCGTTTTATTCCGGCCTAGTTTGCTTCAATGACATTGTAAGTAGTATGCCAAACTCTTCAGTGTAGCACAATATTTACTATACTGTTGCCTCAGTGGTATTTTTATTTTTATTTATTTATTTACACTTTATTAGATAATAGGACATATACAATACAAATAATTACAAACGAAAATACAAATACAATATAACAAAAAATAAAATAAAAATAAAGAAAAATAAATAAATATATACATAATATATGTCCTAACTAAAGGGGGGGTTATTGCCTTAGGCAATCTCTTCCACCCAACCCTATCGCAGCTTTATGCAAAGTTTTGTATAAAAATATCTCCTGTAGGTGGGGGAACCCTGTCGTAAGAGAAGACTAAAGGCTGCCAACAGAAACAGAGAGATACATCCCCTCTCAAACCTGTTGGCACAGATTACAATGTGCAAAGGTGGCCGTTCTGAACCATCCTAAGAGTCCATAAATGTTTTCCCATCAGACCAATGACGGGACTACCACGGGGTATGGCCACAGGAGAGAATACTGTGGACAATTAGGTCCACCAACTAATATCACCCTCACAATGTGAAAAGAGTAACGGGGGTGCTTCAAACCGTTTGTCAGGAGAACATAGTCGAGATCAGATACCGTAGAGAATAATAATGTTCAAATATTTATATTACATATATTTCCAGAATAAACAGATTTTACCCTTGATTTCATGAAGGATGAGGCCAAACGTGTTGTAGATTGACAAATTTCAGAATTTTGATGCTGTATAAATGCAACTTTATCAGGTTCTATATTATCGTGCAAGCAGACGATGATTGTAGGCGTAGGCTACTCTAGATCTAACGTCGAGTTTAACCTGAAAACTCTACATGCAGCAAAAACATAAACTTTGAAATAAAAATAAATATTCAGTGAGTTTTAGAGGAAGCTCCAAAGATTGCAACTGATAATTATGCATTTCAGTAGGAAACGCATTCAGTACGAGTATTCATCTAACAGAAAACCTAGAGCTTCAACATAAATATATTTTCCATCCTTGTGTTGCATTGTGAGAGACGTCAGACGATAAGGAAACTGCAAGAGGAACTTAATTAAGAAAATTGAGAAAGATAAAGAGTAATATAATTAATAATGTAGAATTTGTTATCTTAAACGCAATAAATATGTGTACCTATTGTTCGAAAAGAGCTTGCAGGAAGACAAAAGACGTGTGATTTTTAATGTTTTTGCTATTTTACATTTGAAAACAAAAAAATAGTAAAAATACTTTAATGTTAAAAATATCTATTAAAAACTTTGGAAAATCTAACATAACAAATAGACTACCTAAATTCACAACAGTCTGACCTAAAAACATTCTAATATAGTCTGAAATGATCTCTTGAAATTTCAAGATATTTTGGGAATACAGTTCAAACAATTTTTGTGAGTATGATCAGTTGACCACTCTAAAAAGGTACCTCAATAACTTTAAATTATTCCAAAAACAATTTAAAAAATGACTGCCGCAGCCAACGCACCTTAGAAATAATAAAAAAGACACTTAATTTTAAAATAATATGAAAATTTGTATTCAAATTACATTTTCAGAGCGAGACAATTATCATGAAAGAAATCAAAACAAGTGCGAAGACAATGCCGAGGGAACATAAAACGAAAACAGAGAATCGTTATCGCGAAAAGATTCTTGTTTTGAAAATTATAAAACTCCTCATTAATTTGGAAATTATTATCAAAATTAATTTGGAATTAATTAAAGTTTGCTCGAACCAGAATATTGCGAAGGAAAGAACAAAGCTCACTTCTTATTTAATTCTTCTATCAAAGGCGAGGAAAACTTGGGAAGATGAAACTTTCAACTTTCAAGATCTTGCTCTACTCCATTCTGTTGTGTTTGTATTGCAGCTGAAAGTTGCCATAGAAAATGTTGAAACACTAGACTACAAACAGTTAGGTATTTATATTTAGTTGTAGCAACATCAATCTTAGATTTATAAGATTATAGATAAAACTAACAACTGCAAGTTTCTTTGAAATGCTGCATTGTAACCAACAGACACGGCCGGTGGGAAAAAGTTTTGGGGGTGCTGCCACAGAAACCGGACTAAAATGGGATTTATAGATTCGCCCTTTCAGTATCTAAAGAGTTTGAGTTTGTTTACCATGCTAATCATAATAATTATGCATTAAAAAATTATTCTAGAAATATGACATGATTTTACTGTGTAGAAAATCCTCTCTTTTTCTTTTTCTTCTTGGGGTGCTGCAGTTCCGCAGCTCCTTAGCACCGGCCGCGCCTGGTAATCAACATGGTATTGTAACCAACAGGCTGCGGGTGGTGGATTGTAGATCTGTTGGGCCATATGAATGCTCATTATGATCTCAAGTTTAGAGAAGCCTTCCATACGGAAGATAGTTGATCGCTACAATGGATAAGTTAATTTGTTGGAATTTACAGTAGCCTATCAGGTGTTAAAGAGCTTAGCCGTTATGAACAACTATAACTCTGAGGAGAACCTATTACAACTATGGCTTTAGAATTAGATAGAGTAGAGAACCTTTGCAACTTTCAACTACTGCAGCAGGTTGCAGCAGGTAAAACAAGAATCTCACCGATTCTTGTTTTATCAAAAAATATTATAAATAATTAATACGTAGGAATCATTTAGTCAATATTGTATACAAGTAGATAATAAAGTACAGGTGCGGCGCGGTTATGTCCCCTTTTGAATATTCGATTAAAAAAGGCTGTCAGTCTTACTGATGCTTGTTGTTGAATTATCATCTAGAAATATGTAAGGTTAGATTTTATCTAGTTTTGAAGAGGACCGTCTTTGTCGATACTGCTGAAGGCGATTTCTAAAGTTTCGCTCTACTTTTTCCAACATTGCGACAGGTATACGGCATATTTCACGGCGAATGTCGTGTTATAACTCTTCAAGTGTTCTTGGACGATCATTGTAAACTTTCGATTAGCCAGCGTCGATGGCATGTTGAATACACCGGTTCCCTTCAGAACACCGAAGTTAAGCGACATCCAGCGAGGTTAAGACTTGGATGGGTGACCATTCAATTCTAATTCTCGTGACGCTGGCTTTTCCCGGCCCCACTCAGGCTGGGTGAGGTCAATGTGAGTAGCAGGTTTGTGAGTTTCCTGCGAATGGAGGGTAAAACCCCCGTCGTGATATGACCATGGCAGTTGAAAGCGACGTTAAACCCCACTTAAAAAAAAAAAAAAAAAAAAAAAAACTTTCGATTTGAGGTAACCCCACAAGAAAAAATCACAGGGAGCTAACGTATACGAAACTCCCGCTGCACTGCTACGATACACTTACTTTTTGAAAAATAACTCTCCACGCAATAAGCTTTCTGTTGCTCTGATAAAATCACTTTGACAACTGAGCTAAATTGAATCGAAAAAATTAGTAGTTTGTGCATCTTCTAACTTGGTTTGAACTTGTCTAATTAGAAGTGCGGCTTCACACTGGGTGATTCAAAATGGGACATAACCGCGCCGCACCCTGTACTTTAGATATAATTGGTATATTATAATTATATTATCTTCTTTACTTAGATCATAAGCATTCTAGTTAAAACTCTTCCTTCAAAACATGAAATGTAGTAAGTTAATTTAGCAAAGTCTTGCTCTCCTCGGGATCTTATTTATTTTCAACAACCCCCTCTTTTTCCGTACTTGGGATAATGATACACAAACAAAATGTGCATTTTACATTTATATCATAAGTTATATACATTAACGGAGTTATATAACAAAGCAATGTTGTATAGTTATAATTACATAAGGATTCACAGATGGCATTCTTCTCACAGCGCTGTTCCTAACACATGCGATGTTGTTTACGCTTGAGGCGAGCGCTGTGAGCAGTGTTGCGAATTTAATCAAAAGCCTCTCCTCCTCTCAACTTTAGCCCAGACACAACGTGTTCAGTTCTACGGGATTATGGAAAATTTGGACCATTTGGAGGCCAAGAAGCAATTCTGTTACCAGAACCTGTAGAATCCCAACTTTACTACAATTCCTGGAGGCGTTGTTATTTAATTACATGATTTTTCGGCAGCTAAGTAGTTTGTTTATTCCTATCTGATCGCTAGGAGTGCTGTAGTTGATATTATTTATTGACTGATCAGTGAATCTTCAGAATGTCAATATGTGCTTGCGAAGATGAGACTTTGTCCAGAAGTTTCTCGCATTGTCATAATGGCAATAAAAATAATGCAATGAAACTCGTAATAACACGCCATTCAGCCACGGGTGAAAAAACATAAAATGGTAGGGTCTCTTCCCTTTTGATTCCTTTGTCTCTCAGATCCTCTTTAAAATAAACTTTTCACCAAATCCTTGATCTCTCGTTAAAACTAAAAGATATAATATTCAACCAAAAAAAAAAAAAAAAAAAAAAAAAAAACAAAACAAAACTTCTGAACAACAAATATCACAATTCGGCTACGACAAACATAACTACCTTCTAATTCTCGTGACGCTGGCTTTTCCCGCCCCACTCAGGCTGGGTGAGGTCAATGTGAGTAGCAGGTTTGTGAGTTTCCTGCGAATGGAGGGTAAAACCCCCGTCGTGATATGACCATGGCAGTTGAAAGCGACGTTAAACCCCACTTAAAAAAAAAAAAAAAAAAAAAAAAAAAAAAAAAAAAAAACATAACTACCTACATGGCCTACACAATTTACGAACAATAAATTTCAAATCTAGCCCTACGTTTTCCCATATTTTCTGTTCATATATTTGATTTTTTTGTAACTTTGAATACATGTTAACATACTGAACATGTAATTTTAAATATCAAACAGTTATTCGAAACGCACACCATCTGGAATAGTGCAAATGAATTGGGAAATTGAAAATCTGTATAATCTCCCCAATTCCAGGAATACCGATCATTTCACTGAAGACGACACTCTGATATGTCTTGTTTATTCAACTCTCTGCGTTTCCACTTCGCTTCGAATCCAGTTCCATCCACTTCCTTTTGGTTCTCAGTATTAATTCCTTTATCCTCTCTCTTTCTATTGTCATGAGACTCATGAGACTTAGATCCGATAGAACGTGGAGGATGGGAAATATTTTTCTACACTAGGTATCAATGTATCATCTATGAAAGCAGAAGAGTTTTTTTTTGTATCCCAAAATTTATATCTTGAAGCCAGGCGTTTTCCTAGAATTTGAAGCTTTTTGATTTTGCAAGAAATTCTCCATTCTTCATACATAGTAGTTACCTGTAGAGACTAAAAAGAAGAAGACTTATACATTATTTGTTCCTGGAATTTTAAGGTGCTTGATTCGAGTTGGAGGATTTACCCTCCATTTGCTGCGGATGCTAAATCATTTGACAAATAATTTCTTGGGTAGACAACTGTGCTACTCAAGTTGAGCTCATTCTAGAACACCAGCAGGAACAATCATAGATTTGTGTCACAGAGGGCACAAGTAATGAGAATAACTCGTCCTACTTCAGCAGTCGAAACTCACAATGAAACACTTCTATTTTACTACTTGCTGTAACAGCCGATAGGTAATAGATACTTCTTTAGCTTTTTTACGTTCTGCGACCTCTGAGTCATAGAGCCGAGTAATGAACCACGAGCTTTCAATAACTCAGTGAAGACATATCTGGTAAGGCTCATCAGGCGTATGGTACACTCTACAGGAGAGAGTTAATGATGACTTTGCAAGTATGCAATCACTATGTAACTTAAGTATTATAATGAAATTGATGTTTTTTTATTCAACTGTTAAACTGTGAAAATATAATTAATCCAACGATACTATATTATAGTTATAGTTTATAGTTGTAATTAATTTTAGCATTTTGGAAATTCATCCAAAAAAGATAATAATGAAATACATTTTGATTTTTGGTACAGTATGAAGGAATAAATTAATAAATATGTAGGTGACAAGCTCTTTTGAATTATTGCTGATTTTTTTAAAAAATATTTAATCCTTCAAATAAGTCTTTCCTCTCAACGTTTTGATCATGACATCCGCAAGAAATTTATTACTTTTAAATATTTGGATATTTTTTTCAAAGTGAATAGGTTCTACTATACCTATTTTTAAATGATTCATTTGCGTGTATATGGGTAAAGAACCGCTAAAGATACCTGAATACTGGATGGACTAGCTTATTATAAAACATAGCTTCAATTATTTTTTAGCCCTACCTTGAAAATATTTTTCCATTTTTTTCAAGTTACCATCCTCTTCGTATCATTATTTTCAAGTAAAACCCATTTCCAAAATTCATAACATTGATCGTTTTTCGGGATACGCATTCAATTATTGTTCACTTAAATGAACCAGATCAACTACTCTCGTACAAATTGAACTGAAGAATCGCAACTCTTATAGCAAAAACAGTCAGTTGACTTATTCCCCGCACAATGCAACTTGCAAGTGAGAAAGAATAAAATTTAAGATGCATCGTAAATTGGAGGTGAACATAAATTTCGTCTACTGAATGTCACTTTGATTAGGTTTTATTAAACTGGGAGAGCGTTTAGCTGGAGTTGTTCTCCTGATGCTCAGAATTATGTATGTGCTTATAGCAGAAACTATACTCGTAGAAGCATACTTAAGAGTATGATATTCTTAGGTACTGAATGTATTACATAGAGGTCATAGAGTAATAGTGGTTTCCAATCCAAACTTTCAAAGATCTTGACAATGTGTGCAGGTAGGGGAGACCTTATTTTTATACCCATTTGATAAGACTTAATTAATTTAACCCAGCAGTTGTTTGGATGCCAGTACTTTGTGGAAATATCCATGTATTAGGTGGAATTCAAAATCTCTTCGCCCCGCCAGGATATGAGGCCTTCCACGGAAAAACTCGCTCATGACCACCCTAGACTTTTTTTTAGTTATGGGCATCACTGGAAAGAGCGCGCTGAGGGCTACAAGGAAATGAAAGAATAACGTGGAAAAAAGCATTCGATGCCATAAGAGAACTGCGTATGAATAACGTGTTTGCTGCAAAACTTGTTCATTCCATCCACAGTTCCGTGTAAAAACTAGCTCATTCCAAACAACCAATCAGAATGCAGCATTACATCACGTGACCTCCTTTGTTTACATCGCAGAGTGAAGCTAAATTTTGAATTTTATGGAAAGGAAAATGAGATCCTTTTTATCCCATGTTAACTCTTAAAGTTTCCCTTTTTGTTTTCATTTCATCGGTCAAGATCTAAAACCATAATAACAATGATGATAATAAAAAAAAACACTGCCAATTATGGACACAATACTTCCTCGTGATTGTTTGCCAATTTTGAGATTTTATACAAAATTACTTGTATCTCCAAAACGAATGAACCGATTTTCTTTAAATTTGTTTTAAATGGTAGAATATTGTTTTTTCTACATTCTAGATTCTACAAAAAATTCTGTATCGGCAAGTCGTGGTCTATTTTTTGACTTCTTTGTCCAAAATTTCGGATTTTCTTAAATATCAGAGTCAAATTATAATTAATTAAAAAGTAAATATAAAAAGCATATGTAAAATAATAATATGCATAACCATACAAAATTTCATCAAAATCGGGTGTACCGTTTACGAGATATAAGCGTTTAAGTAAAAAGTTAGTGGTCAGGCGCATGGTCTCTTTCACCAAGAACCGCTTGTACGAATTCGATGAATTTAAAATGGGACCATCTACAGAATGTCTCCTAAAGGTGTGCAAAATTTCATCAAAATCCGTTGAGTAGTTTCCGAGATTTGCGCGTTACAAAGGAATCGTTTTAACTGACCGACGGACCGACAGACGGACACAAAACCAAATTTGCTCAGGAGGTTATGAAACGTCCAGAAATATGAAAAAAAAAAAAATGAAAACTGAGCAAAAAAATATTTATTTTTACAAAAACGAACACAATACTTCCGATTTCTAATATTAGAAATTTCTCGGAAGTAATAACCAATTTTACTTTTTGTTTTGGCTTCAATTAAAATAAAATTGGTCTTATTACTTACAATTTTTTATTCAATTTTAGCCTACTATAATGCAAATCTTTTTCAAATTTTCATAGGTCACCCACCTATGTGTCTATAGACCTTTAATGTTGCTTTACTCTAATGATAGGCTATACAATACAAGGGTAAAATCTGGTTTGTATAGCAGGTGAAAATTAGAGTGTTTGTGTAAAAACTGATTCATTCCAAAAGCTTCCGTTGCAAAACTTGCTCATTTCCAAATTCTGTGTCAAAACTCACTCATTCCAAAATTAAACTTAAAAAAACTTATTTAAGGAAGAAAAAAAACTTTGTGGAACCTGTTACAGCAATTTTCTTATAATCATAGCTTTCATTTTTTAAAAAAATAATGGAAAAATATTAATTCCTTCAATAGTTATTAGTTTTTTTTAGTTCCTGAAAAATCATCTTACATGGAATGAACCAGTTTTTCAGGCGAACGCCTCATATAATAGATTTAGGATAAACAGTTTACTGTTAAAAATATAGTGAAACATATTATTATATTTGTTTAAGAAAGAGCTTAGGTTTGCTAGGATTTCAAATTCGAATGTTCCACAGAATCCACAGTCCACACAAGACGCAGGAACGATAAGGTCATCGTATAGTAATATGAGTATTTGGAGAAACTTACCACTAGAACGAGATTAAATTCCAGTCGTGTTAGGTCAGGAAAATGGTCTAAAACTTTTTGACTTTGACTTTTTTTACTTAATTTAATAAAGACAGTGGTAGAACTGCTGAGTCATTCCTCCACTGTCTGTCTACCATCGTTCACGATGATGCCACCCTATGATATGATGAATTGCACTCTAAATTCCTCAAACAAAAACATTCTGAATAATTATCGAAGTTCCTTTCCCACAAGAATATGGCACACTAAATATTCTTGTGCACCGCTGGCGGAATCATCATAATGTGATCCATTGTAAAGCTTGCTGGTGGCTCATTCTTTGTAGAGACATTGAGTGGACGATTTATTCCCTCATGTATCATAGATGAGAGAGAGAGACAGGGAAGGGGAGATAATTCCAAAGTAGGTTTGAACCGTGGGCACTTACATGTACTTTTGTGTAACCGAATGCCCGAGGTGGATGGGGTACACCCAAATAAGGATTCTTGGTCAGGTGTTGTTGGTCTCATTAGCAAGGGGTGATGGTGCCAAATAACTGACGAGAAGATAGAGAGACAGTGATAGTAATGAATTGATTAACATAAATGATTGGATCAAAAAGACAGAACCCGGTAATGAATGGTATTTAGGTGGCAAAGAAATATTGGTTCTTCATAAACACTTTATCATAATACATAGAAACAAAGCTGGTGAAATTTATAGTTAATACCAAACAAGAAGTTCAGACAACTAAAAAATATCAAACGATAAATAGGTTCCACCTGTAGATCCTGAAGAAGAAGTTAATCAGAAAGTGTATATTTCTAGATGAATTAAGTTCCTGTTTATCATCATTTTAATAACTTATATCCTTCCTAAATGGCATATATCCTACCCCCCTACAATATCTATCATAACATCATACTGTTCTGATTCTGAATACCCTTCCAATTTCTATTGCTACTTGCTACCGCCTTCGCAATATTAACTCCATTGCACAGGTGTTCCCTACATCCAATATTAACATAATATTTTATGTCTTCACGAAAAAAATGTAATATCATATTTCCCGATGACTTTGAGCGATCGTTCTTGCTTCTCGGAAATAAATAAATGATGTTGCGAGGAACAGCGTCAAATGCTGTGTAATGTTCTTCCAAAACATGAATATGAGATATTTTCACTTTCTTTTATTATCATTATTGTAACTTCCTATTTTTATGGGAATTACTACACTACCGGTGTTCGAAGTTGCAGAATTTGAATCCATGCGTATGCGTATTTGCGGCGTGTGATAGTGCTCATTCACATTTTTTCACACAGTCTTGTTTGCCGTTGTTACTCCCAAGCCGACCTCCTACCGGATCTCAAGACATTTTCTTTTTTATGACTCACGAAAGATGGAGGTGGTTCCGCCGCTTTTCTTTACATGATTGATATTCGCTGATCTACCTCATGTTTGCCCTGAGAGGAGATGATATGCGGGAACATGAACTTTCCTCTTCTCCTGTTTAGAAGATAACTCCTTATAAATGAAGCCAAATATGATAGTGGAGATAATGGGAGGGAATATACTGAGATGGGGAGATAATGTCAGGAGAATGGAGAGGATCTTTAGCGTGATAAACGAAATACTGATAAAATGACCATCATCCTCTGGAGATCCCCCCCCCCCCCCCTTTAGTCAAATGTAATGAGCTAAAATGTGTGTGTATGATTACTGTAGGTTGTCTGGGTATACATATTGAACAGTTTTCAAATATTGAAACATCAGGGAGATAGCTATTTAGTTGGGATGTACTCGAATGAGCCATTTGTGGAAGAAAAATGGAAAAAAAGAAAGAGAAACGGTGGAGAAGAGTCAAGAGAGAAAAAATGAAAGTTACCGGTGAGAATTATATAGATTATAGAGGGAGAGAGACAAAGCAAAAGAAAGTGAGACACTAGATAAAGGTGAAATTGAAATTTAGAGAAAAGCGAGATAGAGACGGAGGAGATTAAAGAAACATGAGAAAGAGTGAAAGAAATCGAGAGATACATGTTGAGAAAACTGGAGGAATAAGGTTGTCAAGGAAGAGTAAGAGTAAGAGCCCGTTCACACCGACTAAAAACAGTTTTTTTACTGGGACAGTAATTTTACTGGTCCAGTATTTTTACTGAGTGGCGCATACATTTAAATGAGAGCGTTCACATCGGCAACGTTTTACTGTTAACAGTAAAAAAAACTGGATCGACAGATTTTTACATCAGATTTTGCCACTAGAAACGGAAACAGTAGAAAAACTGGCCCAGTAAAAAAACTGTTTCTACATCCAGTCGCTTGTACAATCAAATGGAGATGTTCACACTGCAGTCGGCACAGTTTTTATTGTTTCTGAAACCTATTATAATATCGTATTTTTCGAATGAAAATTAATTCGTGTCTATTTGTGAGGCGCTACAATGGAAATCGGGGTGAGCAAATGACTTTTTGGTGGCGATCTGGTTCAAACTAGGTTCTATAGATAGGTATAACTTGCTGCTATCTAGGGTTAGTGTTAGGGCCTTTCGTCACCTACTAGGGCCGAATTAGGGCCAAATAAGGGCCTTTTTGGAAAATCATAAATTCGGCTCTAGCGCCTCACTAATTATTAAATTAAATTTAGAAATGCTCCTTTTTGATACCTTTGTGCCACTATGGGATGATTCCACCATCTTCTCTTATTCCTTCGTTGTCGTTGCCGGTACCAGTACAAAAGCATTAATGTATTCACATCCATCACGTTCAAAGGCTTTATCACGAATGAACATAAAGAAAAGCATGGAAAAGTAGGACCAGTAAAAATACTGTTTGTAGCCTGTGTGAACGCACTCTGAGAAACAGTTTTTTTACTGGACACAGTAAAAAAACTGTTCCAGTAAAAACTGTTTTGGTGTGAACGGGCTCTAAGGATAAAGAAGTTGCATAAGGAGAAGAATGGTATGATTAATAAAGGGAATAGAATGAAGAAGGAGAATAAGGGACCATTTCCAAAAGGATCCCTGCCAGAAACATGTGTTACCAGGAGTAATAAGTTTATGTTCCAGTTCACAAGATTATATTTATATCTCAGAGTTCAAAGAGGATATTATACGCATGAATGAAAACATGAAAACTCTTTTGAAAAGTCTGATTCATGGTCCTACATACACACACTTATGGCTGTGTGTGTGACATACGCAATAGTTATTCTTTGTTCTACTATTCAACATATCATTATAATATATTTAAGAAATTACCGACCTCAGTAGCTTGATCCATAAGTGGGCGGACTTGTAACCTGCAGGTCGATGGTTCAAGTCTTGGTTTCATGGTTCTTTTTCTTATAAAATTTCATTATAATACGAAAACATAATAGATTTAGTAAAGCGAGTTTGAGTAGTTGTGACATCACGAAAGTGATTATCACAAATATGATATATAATAAACTATGATATATGATAAAAGATATGATATATGATAAACTCTTTTTGAAGAAATTTTCACTAACCTGGTAAATGGTTTCTAATGATTCCAAGTGAAGCTACTGATTTGTAGTGGATAGTTTAACTTGAATTAGTATTTTAGAAGACTTATGGATAACTATCTCAAAATTATCAATGAGCTGTTGAAATTGGTAGGTAATTATTAATTACATAAGTACTGTCCTATATGAGAAATGAAATAAAATAGTATTCAAACAATACGACTGGATTCGTTATCCTAAGAAAATTTGTGTTGCAGGGAGGACAGAATTTGTTCTCTTATTCGCCATGAAAGTAATGTTAACAGCGATAAATTATATCCAAGCTCGAAAAAAAACATGATCCAGAAAAATTACCGTCAGTGAAAAGTGTAGTCATCGTTCCTCCCCAAAAATCCCTAAAAAGTTAGTTCTGTGAGATACCTTCCTATATGAGAAAAGAAAGCCTTTTCATTCGTCTTGTCGAGACAGGAACCAGATTACTGTCTAACTTGGGAAAGCGCTATGAATCATGGGATTCCAGAGAGAAGCTGTTTGTATAGAGGAGGCGAAGAAAAAATAAAATGTACAAGAAAAAATAAAATGTTTTATTTTTTCTCTTTATCATGGCTGGTGTAACCGGGTGAATATTATAAAATTACTAAAAAAAAAAAAAAATGAAAAAAAGGGAAGCCGTGAAAATGTGAAGGAACTGATTTTAAATATACATTTACATATGTACCTAAAGTACCTATATAATACCTATATGCAATATCTTTTTATGAGTAGAATTTTTAAAACTCGTATTAGTATTGAACTATTGAAAACCAATGATCTCATTTGAAAGAGAGAAACAAAGGGCAAGTCGTCAATAGTTTGCAACCCCATTTTCTCTTCCATTGTTTCCCGGTAAGCCATCGCAATTTTTACTTTTGAAAACTAATAAAAAACTTCAAAACTTTCAGCCATTTATTTTAAACTTGTAATAAATTTGGAATAAAAATTCACAATAAGAAAGAAGTTGGGGGATGATGAGATTTATTGCACCCAAATACCACGCTGGAGAAGATATCCCGGTAATTTATTTGAAATTTCGTAAGCCTCGCTGCTTTGATGCGATATTTATTCCAAACGAACAGGTACAGATAACTTGTTAGGTAATCCACATTCCCCAATATTGTTCAATTCCTGACTAGGAAATGCAACTGGAGATGCAACATTGATGCCAGATGTTATTCTCTTATACATTGTATAAAGATTCTGAAATACTAGAAATAAAGAAATGAATGGTGCACCCTAAAAATATCACATGCCAAAGTAGTAGAGCACTTCTGAAAAA
Organism: Bactericera cockerelli; assembly: GCA_024516035.1. NCBI lineage: Eukaryota > Metazoa > Arthropoda > Insecta > Hemiptera > Triozidae > Bactericera > Bactericera cockerelli. The sequence goes on from CM044957.1 coordinate 12,755,868, forward strand.
GCTATGCCTGATCAAAGTGAAATACGAACGAAACGATCGTCTTGGGAACGAACGAAACGATCGTCTTCACTTAAAAACCCTCAATAGTAAACTTCGAAATTCCTTTTCTGTTTTGTAATCCAAGCCCTGCTCAGACTGAGTGTAGCTGAATCCAGGAGGATACAGCTCTCGCCACAGTATGTTCATCGACCACAGGAGTTGAAAATGACGGTAAACCTAGAGGAACAATCAAATTTATCCAAAGTTCTAAACCAACAATGAAACTCAGATGAAAATTCTTCAGGTAGCAACTGGCAACGCTGAGTTGCAATCTTATTTACCACCTGACTATGTTTATCGCTTTCCATACTCTTACATGAACTTTTGTTTCCAAGGTGTCTGTTTGATTTATAAGGAAATTTGTACTCTGTGCAATTGTAGCTTCGATACTGTATGGGGGTATTACCCGACTTAACATGCTCGCGTTTTCCATATCGGAGGAGATGGAAGCTTCGCGCGTACCAAGGAATATTGAACTAGGAGTTTTCCAGTCAGGCAAGGCCAGTGGAATCTGCGGAGCTGAAGAGAAATACAAAAAAAAAAGAGAAATACAAATGAGAGATACACAATAGGAGTGTTCAAACACTTGACATGGTCAGATCATGATGTGGCGTCCTATTTTCCTTGTATACCAGAGTATGATTTCCATTATCTCTTTTATGATTATTAATTAAAAATTATAAATGTCATTATTATCGTTATTTAATTATGTCAGGCACAAAAGAAATCACTAAATATAAAGTGATGGCATCACACAAAAAAAAAATCCGCCGGTCGTGCCTGACTCTAAAAAAGGTGCCTAAATCCACTACAAAAAGATATAAAACTACAGATATAAAAGACGAAAAACATAAAATCTGAGAATAATTGGCGAAACTAAGAATAGTTTGCTACACAAGATGAAAATTAATTCTAAAGTAAGAATCAAGTACCGAATATGTTACTACACTAATCTAGAACACAATACCCCTCTTTGTCAGCTTAACTTTTCTCGTTGTCAACTTCAGGCTGCAGCACAAGTTTTATCTTATCTTCAAAATTCAAAAGAAAGAGTTTTAAAAAGGACAAAATACATAAACTTATGCAAATCATTTCTGTACAAAGTAAAACTTGTTCACGAGATATGAAGAAAAGGGTTTCCATAAAGAGTCTTTGATAGAATGTTGATGTTGAATTTCTATCACCAATGTGTTGGGTTGGTAGAAAGTGGACAATATAGGAACCGTCTTGAAGAAATGTGTAATAGATTTTGACATGTCTTGTGTATGCACAAGTTTATTTATCTATCTTTTGCTATATGAAAGTGGTGTTTTTCAACTTTATAAAAATGAAAATTTGATCTCTTTGAGTTAACATGACTGTTTAAGTGCGCATCGCTGTATAGCGCTACTTTGTTGGTAATAGGAGATACACTTTATCCATCAGCTAAATCAGCTGATGGATATCAAGTTGTATCAGCTTATTACATAGTTTAAAACACTTTATTTATGAAAACTAGGTTTGTGCCCATTTCAGCCCAAAGCTAGGCTTAATATTTAAGGTTAGCTTTGGGCTGTAGGCTGTAGATCATCATTTAATGATCCACAGAGTACTCATTCAAAATATGCTCCAAATTTACAAGTCGCACAAAAAAACTACATAGTCCGATTTCGGACACAGTTCCCCGATTCGTCACAACCCTCAGAGAGAAAGCGAAATCCGAAAATCAAAAATGCAAATTTATCATTTTTAAAGAGTTGGAAAGATTTTAAATTTAGCCAGCAGCAAGATAGAAGAGAGGGGGGGGGGGGGGAGAACGTGATAAGAGTACAGAGCTGGAGGGGGAGAATAATTGAGGGACCATTTCTGTTTCTGTTGTGACAATGACCCATGCTCTGAGGATTGGGATTCATTTTGTTTTGAGTCAAATACCGAGTTTAAAATTAAAAGTAATTCAATTATTAATTAAAGTTTCTCGGATATCAAAGCCTACAGCAAGTTTAGAATAAAAAAATCTCCTTTCTCCACTTTCATTAATTTTAAAAACAAGTAGAATTTTTTTAAAGGTCTTTACTTTCATTTACCTACTGGCTTTTCCTCGATGAACACTTAACAGTCTCGTCCAGAACTCAGAACACACAAGAGCCAGAGCATGCACATAATATTATCTGAAGAGTGCCCTAATGTGTCCATCTGTCCATGGATAAAATGGCCATTGCAGTACTAATGGTAAAAATTTTGAGGTTACTTTTGATAAGAAACTTCCGTGATGTAAATTTCAATTCAAAAACTGTTTCGCATTAATTGCTAGAGCTGCTAGGAAAACCGAACTCAATAGCTTGATACAACCGAACTCAATAGCTTGATAGATTAGGCGGTGGACTTGCAACCTGGAAGTTGGTGTGTTCAAGTACCAATTTCAGCGTATATTTAATCAAGCGAGTTTGAGTAGTTGTGATATCACGAAAGTGATCAACAGAATATGAAACTTTAACTTATCTATCATCCCAACATCGTTGTCCATGCAGACTAGAGCGCCTTTAAATTTCATAAAATCGTATAACTTATTGCACTTCTAGCAAAGAAACCTCCATGAATATTTTAGCTTTGTTTAGGTGTTGCGAAAATAAACTTATGCTAATACTTAGTAAATAAAACATGATACAAGACCTTTACTGATCGTCTTGTATTCATGTTTATATTTACTAATACTAACTAGCATAAGTTCATTTTAAACATATTTTCTTATAATTAATTTCTTGAAATTCACGCAAGTATAATAAAATACTCTCATATAGTTTTCTTGTATCCATAGAACTGTGAAATCACGGACACCAAACAACCTTCAAGCAGATCATTGGTACCTCACTGGAGCATGGAGCAGGTGACTTATGGCTCCTCACTCGCTACTCACTAAACTCACTAGTGTGAGGTCACACCCCAGTGCTTTGTCTAATCAATCTGACGCACGGACAGTACATACTTGTGCTCTGCTATGCGGTTAGGTACCTGTGTTGTGAGGAGAATAGATGAATGAGTCATGCATCTGCCAGAGTCAAGAGTGCCAAGGGATTGTACCACCTCAGTAGCTAATATTATGATTCATCAAGGGATTGTACCAACCTCAGTAGCAATAATAATAACACTTTTTAGTGGAAGGTAACCACCAGGCGAGGTTAATGCTCAAAGTATTTTCTACCACCTAACCCTCAGAGTCTTATTATTATGTGGTCATAAACTCAAATTAATGAGGAAAAATTCACGCTAGTCTGGATTACCAGACTAGCGCGTTAACTACCGGTAGATAGACCAGTATTGCGTGAATCCAGTATAGCGACCAACTTGTCGCTGGAGTTTGGAGAAAAATTCCAGCACTCCGGGACCATCAGGTTATCTTTTCCAGCACTCCAGCTCAGTGAGTAGAAGGAAACTTACTAGCAGAAGACAAGGTACTACTTGTGCGGAACTGAGCGGATTACTTGAAACACCGCCCACCCCTCCAAATGTCCCATTAAACAAAAAGTAATAGGATATAATTAAAAGGCCGTCATATTTCTCATAATAATCGAAAACTGCATTTAAATCGCCGACAAAAGATCAGAGAACACAGAAGACATAAGTGCCCTTTCATTACAGGTGTCCAGTTCAGGAGAATTATTTCGTACTGCAATTTTTTGACCAACCAAAGGAAGTGTCTTTTCAACAAGATGATTTTCCAGGTAGTTTGTCTGTCAGTCTGCTGTCTCTTTGTGTCGTGATAACTCTTTGAAGTTTCAGTAATATGATGAAATTTTGTAGGTATGTTCAATAGGGTTTTGAAATTTGCTACATAATACATTAGAATCATGAATAAACTTAGGTCTGTGCTATTATTTACCTTTCAACCCTTCTACCAAAAATAATTTTGAAAAAAAACCTTGTTATTGACAGAATAAATTATAATAAAAATACTAGAATTAATAGTACTGAAAAGGCATCAGCAAACCAAAAACCGATATTTGATCTGGTGCTGAGAAGTGCAAGCAGCTCACAGCATCCTTCATACATGATGGATAATTGATATGCATTTACCTAGGGGACAAAACTTTATTATAATCAACCCCTTTGCTTAAGTTCTGAATGAATCCCAGCTATGCCGGTACTTGTAGTGTTCTTTGTCGGCATCAATATAAAGACAATAAGGACAATTGACCAAGGATTGAGTTTTTTTTACGAACTAAATGAAAATATAACCTGATCATAGTGATCATACATATACATAATATAATATTATAGATTCAACCGTTATTTAATAATAATAATATAAATAATACTCTTTAGTGGAAGGTTACCACCAAGCGAAGTTAATGCTCAAAGCATTTTCTACCACCTAACCCTCAGAGTCTTATTATTACGTGGTCACAAACTCAAATTAATGAGGATGGGTGGGATTCGAACCAACGGATCCCTACGCTACCTGGATAACCAGACAAACACTTGACTACCAGTGCACATTTCATGGCAATGCTTATTTTAAGTGGGGGTTTTTTTTTTATTAGGAAGCATTTTTTCTCCTGAACCTGATGAGTGCCATCATTATCGGTTCACATTCTCAAAGATATGGAAGAAAAGGATTCATGAAGCTTGTGCTGACCCCAAATAGATTTAGGAAAAGGAAAAATGAAAGAAGATGAATGGCAAAAAAATACATCATTAAAATTAAACTTCTCTCCTCTGGAATACTTGTAAAGACAGTGGTAGAAGTGATGAGTCATTTCCTCCACTGTCTGGCTACCATCGTTTACGATGACGCCACCCTATGATGATGATGATTACTCTGCAATATGAACCTCTGGTGGTATTCAAACTCAAAAATTCCTATACCAGCCTAGCACTCACACACGGACTATACAGCTCACACCACGCTCCACGCTACCACAAATATATATCAACTATAACATTCATTCCCACCTATCTGTACTGCCCAACCAGGACTAGAGAGTCCCATTATTCCAGCAGTTGTTTCGGTGCCATTATTATGCGGCTGAATTCTGAAAAAAAGAGAGAAAATGTCATACGTTTGGTGGGATTCGAACCAACGGATCCCTATGCTATGTGGATTACCTCTAACCACTAATACGACCATCAATTCACGTGTAAAGACATTTCCTATCTTATTCTTATTATATGACCAAGTAAGTAGCAACCCTGTTCTCCTCCCCTGCTCATCTCCCCTGTTCCCCCTTTCCCCTACTCTCCTCCCCTGTTCCCCCTTCCCCTCTTCCCCTGCTCCCCTCCCCTGCTCTCCTCCCCTGTTCTTTCCTTGCCCTACTCTCTTCCCCTTGCCCTACTCTCCTCCCCTGTTCTCCCCTGCTCTCCTCCCCTGTTCCCCTGTTCTTCCCTTGCCCTACTCTCCTCCCCTTGCCCTACTCTACTCCCCTGTCCTCCCCTGCTCTCCTCCCCTGTTCTCCCCTTCCCTCCCATTCCCCTATTCTTCTCCCCTGTTCCCCTTTCCCCCTGCTCTCCTCCCCTTCCCCTACTCTTCTCCTTTGTTACCCTTTTCCCCTGCCCTCCTCTCCTGTTCTCCCCTTTTCCCACTCTTCTCACCTGTTCTCCCCTTTCCCTACTCTTCCCTCCTGTTCCCCACTTCCCTTGCTCTCCTCCCCTGTTCTCCCCTTCTCCCACTCTTCTCCCCTGTTCCTTTTTTTCCCTGCTCTCCTCCCCCCAGGAATACTGATCCCCTTCTCCTGTTCTCCTCCCCTCAGGAAAATACTGCTACGTGCGGGGAAAGTAAAAGAAAAGATGAAAAAACAATCTCACGATTCCACATATTATGAACATAAAGAATTTTAATTTAAAAAGAAAGCCAGGTAATATGCATCTCAAGGAAAATGTCTTAAATACTTTGCTATCTTCTTCAAGGAAGATGTTGGGAAGTGATAGGTGACGTCACGGGAGAGGCAGGGCCGGTGTTAGGGATGATCTTGGGAGCCAGGAGGAGGGTGAAGGAAAACAATTTGATGTAGTAATTGGCAAATAATAAAAATCATGGAAAACTTTCAGTGAGAAGGAATAGAATAGTTTGAGTAGAATTGAGAGTAGTTGTGTGTTGTTGGTTGAACGAGAGAGAGAGAGAAGAGAGAGAGGATTATTGACATAATTATATCTTTATAGAGCAGAATCATTCACTAATTTGAATGGATTGATTGAATAGGTACCTGATAAATGTATTTGTAGATATGTGTCTTTGAATATTTTGCTATCGTCCATGAATCTTTTGCTGTCGAATAATGCAATCATGGACGAAAACCTTGGATGTGACTTCATTAGCTAGTTCCCTAGAGATTAATAATGAAGATTCAAAACGGACAACCTGATTAAAAAGTTTTCATGTTACAATACCGCCAGCGATCATACTCCAAGCCTCCTGAATTTAACCATTCTTCTTAACCATACGAGAGCTTTTACGTCCATGGAGTTTAGGGCTTCGTGGGTGACTAGTCGAGGTTATTTTCTACTACATGGAGGGTAAAACTCCCGTCTCGAATGACCCAAATGTTGTACATATTAGAAGTAGCTTGATCGATAAACTGCGGACTAGTAACCTGGAGGTCGGTGGTTCAAGTCCCGCTTTCAGTTCAGATTTAGTAAAGCGAGCTTGCGTTGTTGTGATATCACAAAAGTGATTAACACAAATATGATAACTTGATAACTTTTCATAGTAGAAATAAAACTTTTATCACCGATAACCCTTCGTCTCAGAATCGAGCCTGCAACTTTCCGTGTGGAATCCCGTTCTGACCTATATTCCCAGATATGAAAGCATTTCCCTCTTGACTCGTGCAGATAAGAATCAGTAATTACAAAAACTTTCAGCTTTCTTACACAAGTTCCTTAACAGCGCCCTCTTCACCCCCCTGTGCACTACAGGGAGGAGGATATAGCGGATATAGCCGTTTAACTCTCGTTTTCTATCTCACACACTTTGATAATTAGCTGCTGTGACAGCCTAACGAACCTCGAGAAAAACTCGGCAGAATTGTTCCACGGCACCAGAAACAAAATCGGTACGACTATGATGATCGCCAAGAGTGGGACCAAATTTCTACTACATATTAGAATAAATAATAATGTTAACACTATTTAGTGGAAGGTAACCAAGTTTTATGCTCAAAGCATTTTCTACCACCTAACCCTCAGAGTCTTATTATTATGTGGTTACAAACTCAAATTAATGAGGAAAAATTCAAGTACTGGGTGGATTCGAACATACGGATCCCTACGTTACTTGGATTACTAGAATTAGCGCGTTAACCACTTGACTACTATTGCAAGGTAGTTAGATCCGTTGGGTTAAGCGTCCTCAGCCTTGTTTAAAAAAAAAAAGTTCACATCAGAATTATGTTTCTTTTTAGCAAAATTCGACCACATAATGACAGCATAATAATTATTTCAACCAAAACAACAGCTAAAATTGTACCTCATTGTGCATGGCAAAACAGTAGGATAGTTTCCTGTACTTTTATAATGGACGTCACTGAGAGAAAAAGAAATGCCAAATTATCTCTTTTTATGGTGTACAAAACAAAGATATCGAGTATATAGGCAGTAGCTGCAACTTACGAGTAATGAGAGCTATTAGACAACATTGTCTAACATAATCGGATTCTTTTTTGTATTCTTTCTGAAAAGGATCTAATTAGTTTCTTGCAACTAAAGAGTAGAAAAACTGACGAAGGAAAAGAATATAAGAAGGAGGGAAGGGAGAAGGAAGAGGCTGGGGAAGAGGAGAGGAGAGGAAAAGATAAGAAGGAGAAGAAAAAGGAGAGGAAAGAGGAGGCTGGGGAAAAGAGGACAAAAGAAGGGGAACCAAGAGAAGAAAATAATAGAAGGAGAAGTCGCAAAGATAATTGACAGCTTCTTTTAGGCACTTTTCCGAAATATGTTCCTTTCTCGTTCAGGAAATAATTACCTAACGTCACACAAAGCACAAGGACAAAAGAAGAGACTCCAAATTAAGATCCTTCCCTGACTAGAAGCATACTCATTATTTTCCTGCCCTCTTCCTTTCTCTCTGTCTCTCTCTTTTTTTCTGTCTCTCCACTTACTCCCTAGTTATTTCTGCACTGCACTCTTCCTCTCTCTTTCTTCTCTCTTCTATCTTTCCATCTTAAGTCTCTTCTATATACAAGTGTCCGAGTTTTCTTTTAGAAATTTTCAGAATCAATTCTAGGAGACATCTAAGACTAAAATTCTTAGACAATTTTCGAAAAATCAATTGAAGTGAGTAATAATTAAATAACAAAATAATAACTCATTTTGAATCAATGGTCAAAATTTAGGTATTAGTATTTTCTTGGGAAATTACGCTTACCTATAGAACCGAAAGAAAAGTTATAAGGCGAGCATGACATTCTCAACAATGATCAGTGCAAGAGTGAGTGGCACAAATCTGCTACTCCTTACTAATAGAATACGTCTCATATATCACACTGCCATACTTAGTGATATATTGACAAGTTCCGCGGTGTCTTAGAACCCAAGACTCCTGCGGATCATAAAGATATCAATTCTGGGATTTTATCACACGTCTAGGGGGCTCCTGTGACAGGCCTTGTCCTGGGGCTACAGAGAGCTTAATCCTTGTAGTGTATTGCACCATACTCCGGAGATGAGATGGATCTTGGATCCTGCATCTCTATGGAAGTCAGCCTCCGTGCGCAATGGTTGTGACTACTGCCCGTAGTCCGTACTCCCGGTTGGGGCAGGCTTTGCGACGAAAATTCTGTTCCATCCAAACACGTGAGGCTTGCATTTCGGCCCCACCCAGGCTGGGTGAGGTTAATGTGGGTAGCTGGTACGATTCCCAGCGAATGGAGGTAAAACCCCGTCCTGGCTACTTCAAATCAGGACGTACATCAGAATTAGAATCAACTGGTCACAATAGATCTAAATAGAGGTCGGTGTGGGTAATTGGTGCTTCCCTTGTGGAACTCCAACCAGTCTATAATATAATAATAAGAAAATTCAAATTTTATTTATTGATTTAAATGCGATGAGTACCCAGTTCAAATCATAAGCCATTCACATTTTATAATTCTTAGTGCGCTCGTGTGACCTACATCAAATGGGAAGTACTGTGTCACTCCTTCCCCGAAGGAGGTATACTACTGATACTACGGGAGGACAAGCTACAACACAGACACAAGCTACAACACAGTTACATCTGCTGTTCCATTGCTATGAATAAAAAAGCTATGAAAATATGAAATAAAATATATTAATGTTGTTTGTTTTATTTGCGTTTTTTACAAATTACAGGGTTTGCCCTATTTTTAATTATAATGAGTCGTTAATAAAACCCATGATTACATAGTTTTAACATCTATTTGTTATAACACTTAATACTATCTATGTAAGTTTGTACTATCACATAGTCTGCACCACACATTGGGGATATCAAATACAGACTTCATGGCCCTTGTAGAGCCGCTTTGAGATGTATTCCATCAGAGAAATCTATGAAATGTTCTCGCCTGAACACATCAGCCTTTGGAGTAGACGGCACAAATGGCCTGACTATCCGCCTACATAGATATATCTATCATGATGTATATGCGCTGCTCACGGTAGGAATAAAATACATGCAGAAATATACTGGGTGATAGAGAATGGTCACTAGGACATTGTAGGTAATTTCTTTGCTATTAAGTATTGCACCTATATTTAAAGAAAAAAACTTAAAATATGTGCTATCACTGTGGAGTGAGGGTTACTAATATTTGCTATGGAACTCAAACCACCAAATCCAGTTACAAAGTTCACCATGTACTGCCTTATGATTGAGCCATGAGGTTTTTATATTATTATTTTATTATTTCGAATATAAATAAACATCAATAATATTATTTAGATGTTACTAAAAAACTAAGAGAACACTAAAATCCAATTCAAAATTTGTTTCAAATCGTGAAATAAATCTTTACAAATTTATAATGTATTTTTAAATAGTTAATGTACATTTCAAGAATCAAAATATGAAATCAATGGTGTTCTGTTTTTGCACCTGGTATGAGTGGCCATTGTTTATACTAGTGTGAGAACCAGGAATGTGTTTTCCGAATGGCGCGCCTCTCACTTGAATTAATCTGAATTATTCTCCCTGGCGATCCTAGCGGTCTGGCAATGGGATGAAAACAATCCTAAAATAATAGACTAAAAAACTATACCTACAAACCTACATGTACCAATATTAGGGGTGCATTTTTTTATGAAGTTATTATTATTATTATTTGTCTTTACATTATTTGATTGGTTTGTTTGTGCTCTAAATATTTTTTTTGTGATTGGGTTTTACGTTTTGTGAATGGATCTGCCTTGGCTATTTATCAATGTCATTTTACTTCAAAATCTTGAATACACCTAGGAATGTATGTGAATATGTTCAATATCAAATGATTGTGAGTGTCTAAACTTTCTTTCTTATTTAGCAAAAAATACTTCCATTCAGGCCCGGCCGGTGCTAAGGAGCTGTGGAACTGCAGCACCCCCAGACGAAAAAGCAGAAGAGAGGATTTTTTCAAGTCCCAGCTCGTACACAATGAAAATCATCACACATTTCTAGAATAATTAATGCATAATCAATAATTTTATGATTGGCATGGTAAACAAACTCAAACTCTTTAGATACTTAAGAGCGACTGTTTTATGTGGCAGCATCCCCCAAAACATTTTCCCATCGGCCGTGACTGCTTCCATTATTGTAAAGTTACACTTAAGTATTAGATAACTGCGCTCGTAGCATTCTTAAAACACCTATACTCGCATATGTTTTCATAATTTTCATTATCTAATACTTAGTATCAAAATGTTACTCTAAGCAGATAAACAAAAATGTTGAAGATCGCTTTTCCCATGAATTTTCAACGAGTAAAAAAATGCAAAAGCTTAACAGATTTCGTCTTGCAAACTCTAAAGTGCCATTTGAGAAAACATGTAACCAATTTGAACATGAAAAGGCTTTTTTTATAAAAGGATTTGAAATTAATTAATCTTTGTTTCAATATTTACTCCAACACCACGGAACGGCAAGCATATTTTGCTTTGAGTTCACCAACTCAAAGCAAATATAGCTTGTTTACTCCTGAGCATTGAAAATGTTTAGCATCACGTTAAATAGTTTTACAAGAATTTTTAATTTTTTTCTCACTTTTTTAGTTTGAACCTCAATTAAAAGAGTGGAATTCGAAGTAAAAAGATATTGTTTTGTTGTGAATAGTTGAATACAATTTTGCATTAATTATTTTTATGCATAAAAAAATCCTGACTAAATAAACTCCTTAAAAAACTATCACGTCTTCTTCTTTCACTTTGTCTTTCCCAAACCTACTTGGGGTCGGCATGGGTCAACCTCTTTCTCATGGTTGAGGTTATTTGGTTCTGGCACTCCCATTTTCCACATTTTACGACAGGATGTCCGTCATAACGCCAAAATAGTTCTGTATGGGCTCCTGGACCGTATATGGGTTGCTTACTTTCTACAGAGGAACTTTTCCCTCTGCTCTTTACTTGCATGTGGCGTTTGCCAGGTTTTGGCTTTCTGCTACTTCAGGAGTAAATTCAAGCCATTCATTCTTCAAATTATTGTATTTTGGAGATACATACTTCATAATATCATGTTTTTTGTCCAATTTTTTTATTCACTGCACGTCCTCCCTCCTAGTCTTTTTCCCTCCTTTTTATATTTTTCATACTCCTCCTAAAATAATTTCCATCCTCTTTTTTCTTCTCTCTCCCCTCCTCCTTCTATCCAATACAATGACCTTTTCCTTTCCTTTCCATTTCTTTTCTCTCATATTTTTTTCTTATTTTATCACAAATTCGTTTCAGAATCTCCTCCTCTAGTTCTTGCTAGCTTTCACATTTGTCTTATGTTTGACAAGTTGAAATTTTTCCTATGATTTATCGTTGTGTTTCCCCCAAACTTGGAAATTTTATTCAAATTATTATCTTGCCACCTTCGAGCGACGGTCCCTATCTTTCTGACTTCTCCAGAAATCCAACGCTGATTGTTAGAGTTGTTTTCAAAATTTCTGAAAAATGGCTTTTCTAGTCAACATCGTAAATAATGTTTGTTTTTGAAGTCATAATGGTTCTTCAAATTTACATGGTTAGGATAAGACTATCAAGGGATTACACCGACCTCAGAATAGCTAGATCGATAATGCGGCAGACTCGTAACCAAAAGTCGCTGGTCGGTATGTCCTTAGAATATGCAAAATTAATATTGAAGACCTGAAATGCTGTTTCTGTCAAATAAATTATGTTGTATTATGTCTCTTTCCTTGAATAGTTGTTCACACCTCGGCCGAGGTGAATGATTCCGCCCAACTTGTAACCTGGAGATCGGTGGTTTGGGATGGCAATAACAAAGTATTGCCTTACTAAGTGTAAGGCTAGTTTTAGTGAATTTCGACATCATCATTGTGATTTAGAAAAATAAGATAGCTATCTTTTTTGAGCTTTTGGCCGGGGACGATGATGATCGTTATTGATGATGTTCTAGATGTATATTGTTTATGTGCTGTTGATTACCGGATAGTTTTAATTGTTATACTGATTCTGAAGATAATAAGTATCTGCTTCTGCTTCTGGTGATGTAAATAAAATTATGAAGAAGAAACTCTGCTCACTCCATATCTTACCAAGGTACTCACACACTCCGGGATTTCCTTTCAACTCATCTTGAGAATGTAGTGTTTGCTAAAGAAGCTATTTGAACAAAGTAATACTCAGTTCTTATTAAAAGAAGAAAGACAAAAGACAACTGCTTACGTCTCATCTCTTCGCTTGTTTTGTCTCAAGACATTTAATACTCCGCACAAAGAGTTATTCATAATATGGTGAAACTATTAAGTAGCTTCGCTAGCGTTATATACAGGGTGTACCTATTAGTGAATAATATGCAAAATCAAGACCATGAAAGAGAGAGGGAAAGTAGTAGTCCCCGAACCAACCAACCTAATGCTGCCAGCATTCTAATTACGTATTTCAACTATCTTTCTAGCTCTTTGTCTTCAGGACATGACATGACAATAAAAGTATTGTAATTTGAGATTGTGATTAAAATGAATTTTTTTCCCAACGTTTTAGTGCTCACTTATTAAAAAAATCACTAACGTACCTAGCAGCTGAAAAATCAATAACCCACCCTGTATTTTCTTTGTGAAATTTCAAGTTTTCAGTTGCACTGAATGCAGTGAGTAAGATACTTCGTATTGTAAGTACTCAGCTTCTAGTGACTAGCCTGAAACCCGAGCCTTGTGACTTTCCACGCTTCACTTGTGAGCAGCACGTATATTTCCATTTCTTGCTATTATTTCTTTTTTTTTATTCTCCTCTTATTGTTTGTTTGATATGACTTGACACACCTAGAAGGAATGCAATCAATACCTATTCTTTATTTTTTAATCAATACTATTCATGTTTTTTTTTTAAATATAAAAAACGTCTCCCAATGACTATCCTTGCACAAGGGAACCGAGGATGCAAGAAACATTAATTAATTCAATTAATGGTATGTATGTCACTATACAACTATACATGGATACATAAACAGCAAATCAGCAAGTCTATAAACCTACAAGGACAGAATTTCACTATGATATGTCATTGTGCTCAAATCTTTTTATAATTATTATTAAACATGTTAGATCAAGTTTTATTTAGTATAGTATAGTATAGTATAGTATAGTATAGTATAGTATAGTATAGTATAGTATAGTATAGTATAGTAGTGCTTTATTTAGACTGTCGGCTCGAGACAAGAAGTCCCATTACGCTAACAGTTTAATATAGCACCTCTTTATTTATTGTAAATTTTACATGATTTTACATTATTGAATATAGAAAAATATAACATAAATTGCAATTAATAATGTGAAGGAAAAAAAAAATAAAAAATAATAATAATAAAATAAAGTTACCCAAACACACACACATTCACACTTAGCACGAGTAAAAAGGAGGAAGGAAGGAGTGGTAGGAGAGATTGGGATTTTATAGGGCTAAGGAGTGGTTGCCAACTGCTTCAGTAAGCTTTGATTTGAAGGAATGTTCAGATAGTGAGTTAAGGATAGGATAGGGTACGGAGTTCCAGAGGTTCACAGAGGAGACTAGGAACCCTTTGTGGTACGCCTCCGTTCTACAGGATGGGATTTCTAGGAGGAGTGAGTGAGACCTAGTTTCTCGTGTGCTAATAGTAGAACGGAAGCAATATTTCTCAAATAGATATGAAGGAGACTGAGTAGAGAGGATTTTGAAGACAGAAAATAGAGTAAGGAGTTTTCTCCGGTCCTCTACCTTTAACCATTTCCATAGAAATTGAAATTAATAAAACAAAACTTGATCAAGGGCGGTGCTAATGCCAACGGCATTCTTTTCCTTGTGAGTGTTCATGTGATTGAGCTAACTGATGTTAATATTTCGTCAGCGCACAGCGTCGGCGTCGATGGCATCTTTAAATACACCAGTTCTTGTCGTGTCACTGAAGTTGAGCAACGTCCAGGAACGTTTAGAAATTAATGCTGCCAACCCATGATGCTGCCAACCCAGGTAGTTATTTACATAATACGTTTGAATATAGCAATATTGGAAAGACGATAAATTTTCATTTCCAAGTAGGTACATACATACAAGTTTTGGGTTCATAATTGGCCGAGTGTGTATTTAGAGATGTTATAAGAAACAAAGCAAAGCCTCTAAACATCGAAAGCAACCACTGTTTCCTTTTCATTATTGATAGATAATAATTTGACATTGGGGGCCTCACCCCCAATGACGCAAGAATAACAGATTTGAGTCAAAGGGTTGAAGATGTTGACATAGCAACCCCTTCTTATTATTTTAAGTTATCAAAAAAAGCAAAAATCTAAATCAATTTCAACTGATTTATCTTTAGGATAATAAAACAATAAAACAGGTAGCAGATTA
>CM044957.1:12770955-12784765 GCA_024516035.1 Bactericera cockerelli
ACCAGTCCAGATCTGGTACTACGTGTCCCATTAAAACATTGAATAAAGCCAGCGTCGATGGCATGTTGAATACACCGGTTCCCTTCAGAACACCGAAGTTAAGCGACATCCAGCGAGGTTAAGACTTGGATGGGTGACCATTCAAATTCTAATTCTCGTGACGCTGGCTTTTCCCGGCCCCACTCAGGCTGGGTGAGGTCAATGTGAGTAGCAGGTTTGTGAGTTTCCTGCGAATGGAGGGTAAAACCCCCGTCGTGATATGACCATGGCAGTTGAAAGCGACGTTAAACCCCACTTAAAAAAAAAAAAAAAAAAAAAAAAAAAAAAAAAAAAACATTGAATGAGGAAAAACACTTGACCACCAGTGCATGTAACTAAATCTCCTGGGTACACTAGGTACTTTTTGCAAAACTGTAACTTATACTATGTATTAAGTATTAACCTTAGAGCAATATTTTATGGTCTTGGGAATTGAAATTTTTCATATTTCTTTTGAAAAGCTATATTCTTTTGTTACCTATGATGGGGATATCAGAGATTTGATGAGAAAAAATTCTTTGACCCAGGAACAAAAGAGAATGATACAGAAGTCCCCTCAACAGACACTTCGCTCCACCACTGGTAATCACTGAAACCTCATTACAGGACGGCACAGCACAGGATGTTTATATTGGGGAAGTTAGCGCCCAACTCTGTTTCGTATGTGATCGTGCTATCACGGGAAAGCCAAAGAAGCGTTAAATTGAATCCATTGTGTAAAAAATTGATCTCTCTGCACACGAACAACGATCGGGCAGTATCGGCAGTTTGAGTAGAATTATTGAACAAAGACCTTGGTTCAAACCCCGAGAGAAGTGTTATAAGTGTTAACATAAGTGTTAACATACCTTTGAGAATACAATTCGTTCGATGATGATTTGACCAGGTCACAATGCAAAGGCACACGGGATACCGTCCTATATCGTATACCAAACACCGAGAATATAACGCAAAAAATTTCAGACATCACCAGGGACAATGGTTGTAGAATTTCTATGTATATCAGTCAAAGCAATGTATGTATGGGGAACACTAGACTCCAGACTCATTTATGGATATGTAAAACAAGCCTCGAGTACCTGTAGGTATGTACCTTATAGGTAAAGCTACAAAGTTTTGACAAAGCAATGTTTTTGTGAATTTATTCATATTTCTCCTCCTCAGTCCGCCCCTATTTTATAATATACACGACACATTCCACATTTCGTCACACATATCCCATTATATCCCGTCTCCTCCGATTATTCCTTCATATCAAAGCCGTCACCCGTCTATGTAGTAGCTATTTGCGGAGGAGGATCAGAAAAATATACTCTAAAACAATTTTGCTTTGAGGTAAAACCTATTTGTCTCCCTCACGTTACACGAAAATTATTTTCGAAATGCTTTCTCCCTCTCCTTCCCGTCCCACCGGGTAAAACTTGTCTCATTAAAATGTTCCGCAAAACCAGAACCGAGTTATCCTTTTTTTAATATACAGCATTTTTCCTTTAAGCGTTTTATGTCTCTCTAAGCGGGAGAATTTCAAACGGGATTTCGCCGCATACCGTCACAGACGCATACCTACATTGAATCGTTTCAAACTATCAAAGCTTTCTATTAAAATTATGAAATTTTATATTTATGTAGGTAAAAGTCAAAATTTTAGACACAAATAATATTGTAGATAAGATATACATACATATGTATGTAGTAGTCCGACGATTAAATAACATTTCAAATTATGTAAAAAAAATAAATGCACCAAAATTGATCGACAACAATGCAGAAATGGATACGCGTCATCCACAATCCAATGTGAGCTGCATGCAGATGTGTCTACACCATGTTCACATACAAAACACACTTAGAACTCGCAAGGAACATTCAACATAATATATGAAATGCAAAACTTCTGAGCAGTTCGAAATAATGACCATCTCGATTCTACATCTTGGGATGAGCTGAAAGAAAATGCGAACAGGAAGAGCACGAGATTCAAAACCGACCCTGTATGCAGAAGATAAACATATAAATTAATTTGAAAAAGTAAATGGCCTCAGGCAAAATTCATCATAAAGAAGAGAGAGACAAGAGGGAGAGAGAGAGAGAGAGACAGAGTGAAGAGATGGAAAGAAAAGAGATTGGAGGGAGAGAGAGAGAAGGATATCATTCCTGAACAAGTCAAACACAAAAATAGAATATGCAGCCATACACAAAGAAGAAATAAAATAGAAATTATTGAAAACCCACACACAAGAGTCTGAGGCTGGTACCTGGCAGGATCGTAAACATGACAAAGTCTGCGCAGAATATAGTCAATTAATTGATACATCGCAAACGTTCAATGATAGTAATTACTTACGAGGATAGGAGGGGTGCCGTGCGCCTTGCAGATCTAGACTTGGAACAGATGAAACTCTAGAACACTACTAGATGCCTATGAAGCCTATGATCCCCAACACAATAATTATATCGAAAACAAACTGAAACGAAACATGCAAAGGAAATAAATAACAAGGCCGAGATTATTACTCTTGTTGAAGAAATAGCAGAGCGGCTTGCATTGGAAAGAATGGACAAGATGAAGAAACTGAGCCTGTTATGCAAGCTACTAAAAAATACTAAAAACATTATCATCACTTTGGCTCCCTTTTTTATTTTTCTCAATACAATCTTCGGACGAGAAAATCCCGAGTACTTGTGGAAAATTGCTTGAAATCGCATCAAGCTTATAATGTGTGTGAAGGAAATTCCCTTTCACAGAACAAACTAGACAGAAGGGGAAATTTCCCTTCTGATTCTGTGTTGTCCAACATACACAAGAATCCTCCTCATGATTTATTCTTCAATAGAAAAGAGAAACGAACAAAACTCAGAGAAGAAACTGTATACTTGTATGTATCGTGTTTTATGATTTTTTTTCTCTATTTTTCATGAGATTTTCTTTTAAGAAAGAAATTTTCCATGTTCTAATGCAAGGTTCTGAGTGTATGTCTGCGCTTGGGAAAATATAATGTTTGTTTATTTCATTTCCACGACTGTTTGTTGTGTTTTCCAAAAGAAACACAAAAGAATTATCTTGTCTTTCTTCAGTTCTTTTTTCGGGAAAAAAAATCTTTATTTATTTTCCCGGGGATTTTTCTCAGCAGACATTGCGTGGAGAACTGTGGAGCTTGAGCAAAAAAAAAAGAAGGTTTTTCGACTCAAAACTTTCAATGGTTTAAAATTACGACAGAAAGATGTAAGCTTCTCGGAACAAAAAAGATTTTCGTAGAGACACGTCATATTGTAGAAAGAAAATATTAAACATTTTTATTTATCAAATCTGCCTTAGGTTATTCAAATTTACTTTGAATACCCTAAGGCAGATTCAGTTGAAAGGCTTATCCATTATGTAATCTGGTTGAATAAAACAAAAAAAATCAATTAAAAAAATTCATAAGTATTATCTTGTTCCACAGAAAACTGTTCATCTACAAAAGCAAAGAAAAATACACAAAACATGGCTACCTATCAGCTCACTACCCAGATACTTGCAGAGCCGGACATTACTTAACACTGACCTTCGTATTATCGTTTACCTTAATATTATCGTCTGTCGATGAGTTCTTCGATAATATCTGCAATTTTTTTCCATCTCTAAAAGACAGAGGAGCAATGGACAGAGAACAACAGGAGATGGTTAAGAGTTATGATTTATAGAGCAGGATACCCATGTTCCCACAGCCTATGGGTTGTGGAACTTCGGGGGGTACTGAGGTGGCTTGTTATGGAACTATGGGCTTGAAAACGTAATTACTGAAAATGAAATCAACGAGAGAGATAGAGAAGAAGTCGGGAGACTTTTGTTCCGACAACCTTCACGTCGTATACTCTCTCTTTTCATGATAATTATAATTTTTTTATGAAGTAAAACATACCATTTTAATAAATTATGAGATGAGTATTTAGGATGAAGAGCCAATAAAAGTAGTGAAGTGAAGTAGGGATCAGAGGAGGGAGAAATTGGAATGATAAAGTTTTAAGTGCCTATCTTTGATATTTCAAACGACTTACTCCAACAAATGAGACTTTGTTTAGACTGTGAGATTAAAGGGACTCGTAAGTTTTGAAAGTTTTGTCTTGAAAGATAAGCTGAGTATTGTATTGTATGAGGATAATCACTAACTTCCTCACACAAGAACTTACCCATTAATTGACATTTTGTCCATTGTTTTTGCATACGAGAAGATGTGTAACATACCTGCAAACATGGATGGAAAACACTATATTAGTTATTAATGTACTTAGAGTAAATAAATATGGAAAAGATATTCCCTCCCCGTAAAAGTGAACAAGTAATTTTTTCCACGATAAAAAATATTATTATAAACTTCTAGAGGGCTGTAGGGATGCAAGAAATTGGGCTGCCTATTGGAAGGAACTTAATGATTCATATAAGACATGTACATGGGATATACACATGGGAATAGGTATGTATGTATACAATGGACACGTACTTGAGATGCGGACATCGTGGATCATAAGGACTCATACGGGTATAGGATGTACAGAATGAATGTAATAACGTACGAACACTAACTAGGGAAGACCAATAATGAATATAGATAAACAGACACGCATGCAGAAATATATACAATAAACATAATGTAAGTACACATAGGGACAGAAAATACATATACAAAAATAACTTCTATACATAGTTACTTGTGGTTACTATACATAGAATTAATGCATGTACCTCAAGTATGTAAGGTGTAAGGCAAACTTTCATTATGAGGTTACTGACTGTGTGAAAGGAAGGATAGGTGAGGAAAGGACAAAAGAAGGAGAGAGAGCGATGAGAAATAGAGGGGGGGAGAGAGAGAGAGAGAGAAAGGAGAGAGTTAGGGCGAACAAAAGAAAGGAAAATAAGATGGAGAAAAGGGAGAAGGAAGAGCTTGAAAAGAAAGAAACAGATAGATATATGAATGAGCAGAGCAAGAGAGATGGACAAGAACAAAGGCACGAAGCAAAGAGAAGTGTTTTCAAAAGCTCAAAATACAAGATAAATAATATGTACACATTTTATGCATATTGTGTACCAACATACAAACACTATACCCCATACATACATGTTCAAAATACACATCGTCACAGATTTACATAGAAGAAAACGCTGAAATTTTTCAAGTGTTCATTAGTTGTTCTCTTTTGTGCTTCCTTTAGGAACATGAACAGATTCGTCACAACTCAACACAGGTGATGTCGCGTCTAGACTGTAGACAGCTTCAACTCCTGCTGTAGGTTACAGATTTATGCAACCTTTAAAACATCACTCGTACCCCTGAATAGTTATTTCTACGTATAAAATTTTCAATTTTGGAAACATGACTTCAACGAGAGTCCAAACTTGTCAATATGATCTGTTTTTGATACCTCTCTTTTTTCCCTTTTACTCTCCTGAATAGTCATTTCTACGTATAAAATTTCGGAAACATGACTTCAACGAGCGTAAAAACTTGTTAGTATGATTTGTTTTTGATACCTCTCTTTTTTCCCTTTTAGGGGGGAAAAAAAAATCTCTTTGGTTGGGATACCTTTTTGGTATACAAAGTGGAGGCTAAAGTTCCAGATTCATTCATAGAGAAATTTTATTAGAAAAACCCATAACAGCAGAGATATAAAGAGAGGGCGAGAGAGAGACAGACGGCTATCTCAGGAACATAAAGTTTGGTCTTAGTGACCCGGTTGTCAGGCGAGCATGGCACCAGCTCAGCAGACTCAACCAACATTGGCACTGGAGTATCTGCTGACCAGCTAGAAAACAATCTGGGAATAAATCTAGAGGACAGTGGTGGCCAACTAATAAGCCTGCCCAAAGTCGACCATAAGTTTGTTATGTCAAAAAAAAGCTAAATAACTAGTAGAATATAGTTTAACATTCAGCTCAAAATCTACAACTATGTTAAACATATGTATATATTATCAATACTTACAGAACGTGGGCCACACTGAACCGAAAAAGATATGGTGTTTCTCTATCTACGAGGGCGGACCCAAAAGTAACGGGAATTAGGTGGTGGGGGAACACGGAGGGGGGGATCGGGTTCTCCAGTGATTATTTTCCAAGCGGCCACTCTCCCAAGTAATTGTGCAAAGTTCATTTGCTGTGAGTGCATTCGTTCGCCCGTGAGAATTTTTCTAGTGAAACGACTTTTTCCGTTTCGGCGAAAACGTGAAATGGCTTCAAGAACGGACAAAAACATTGAACAAATCAACACTCTTGTCCGCGAAGACCTTGCCGAACCATCGATCAACTTTATGAGATGTCTGTATAGTCATGGAGTTCAATTCAAAAGATTTTAACTGAATATTTGATCATGAAGAGGATTGCAGCGAAAATTGTTCCTGGTCTTCTCTCCGACGATCATTTTGTTCCGGAGCGTCGACTTCAGGCCTGTCTGGAGCTGCAAAATCAGTTGGATGAAGACCCAGATTTTTTTCTCAAGGTTATAACTGGCGATGAATCATGGTGATATGGCTATGACCCCGAAAATTTTACAGCCGCTCGTTGATATCCGCACTCAGCCATTTCACGTTGCCATTTCACGTTTTCGCCGAAACGGAAAAAGTTGTTTCACTAGAAAAATTCTCACGGATGAACGAATGCACTCACAGCAAATGAACTTTGCACACTTACTTGGGAGAGTAGCCGCTTGGAATAGAATCATTGGAGAACCCAATCCCCCTTTCCGCGTCCCCCCCACGACCTAATTCCCGTTACTTTTGGGTCCCCCTCGTATATGTCAGAGAAGTTTGAAACTATGAGATCTTGCTCATAAGCACTACTTTTCTATATGAAATCACTCTGTAAGTATATGAAATCTGGTAGGATCCAAAATTGTTAGGAGAAAACTAAAGGAACATTGGCAAAAACTACCACATTTTTGAAATGAAAAGACACAAAAAAAATATTTTTTGTACGTCCGTGTGATTATAAAGTTTGAGAACATCCTTCCCAAGATCGCAAGAACTGTAAGGAGTCACACAATATCTGACAATAAATCTATTAGTGTTGCTGGGGACACAATCCTAGCGATCCTTATAACGGTCGAGGGCTCACTGGTCCGCCCGGCTAACAAATGTCTTTTAATTGATAACTATTAAACCACTATAACAGTATAGCTATGCGTAATTGAGAATATAAAGTGCTATACGAGTATACGTGATTGAGAATAATGTTAAGTATGCTGAACTTCTAACTGCTAGCAAGGAAGGTGTTACGGTGAAATGTTTAGACCGTTTAGTTAGTTGCTGGACAGTCAAAGGATCGTCACTACAGAGTGTTGCTTTTTTGCCATGAAATTCTGATCAGAACTATCATAGATGACTGAAAGTTCAAGATTCTTACAAAAAGGAGATATTCCTGAGATAAATTTAGGAATTTCGGGTATTCAAAAACCTCAGTTTATTATAACATTGAAATATAATTCCTTTTAGAATTGAACTAGCATCTTTTTCAGATGGAAGTAGACTTTCAATTGAGTATTACTGTGTTTTATTTATAAATAAAACCTAACTAAAACCTTTTAATTACAAGAACAGGATTTTCTTTCTGAAGAAGTTTCTATTCTCTAAGAGCAAACACCCTGTATTGCCATGGCAACGAAATAATAGAGTCAACCTCAAGACTCAAGTGTGCGTCAGGTGATTTTTTCTAATGGATTTGCTTTGTTTATTTGCTGAGGTAAGCGTTGGATTTGAGTCATAGTGACACCTGGATGGGCTTCATTAAGGCGACATTGTCTTCTCGCCTGGCAATTACTGGTCGAGGGTCATGAGTAAAATACATATATGATTTGAACAACATACATGGAGTGTAAATAGTTAGAGAAGACGATTTAGTGCTCTATGAAAGCTCTTCCTTGGGCTGAATATAAACCAAGGATACCTCTTAGCAAGGTCCATTTTATCTTGGTGCATTCGATATTATCTTGTCAAAAGAAGGTGCTATATCAAGTAGCTTTCATCAGTTGAGATAGAAAAGTACCAGTAAAATTTAAAGTGTTCACTTGTCCATCGGACAATAATATTATAATAAATTTTATAATTTATAATAAAACTGTATCTCTCTTCTTCAAAAAAAACCATCAGGTGGTTAATTACACCTTGGACTTCAACTGTGACAAAAGTGCTTACAAGAGTATACAAAAAATGATAGCATACATATCGCATGGTATTCTAAATAAGCCCGAATTTAATTGCTCTCATTAAACAATTCTACAATTAAAAATCAGACACAAACGTAATGTTGCATACTGAAAAATTATGCAGACTTGGGTTAAATGTCTATTAACCGTTCTTAAGTGTGACTAAAGAGGACGCGTTTACATTTGGTTGCTCTGCTAGCGAAAACACTTACAAGTAGTAAAGTTCAGCTGAGTAAACATTCAACACATGCAATCTGAAATGAATCGATTCTTTCCGACTCCGTCGATCCGGCTCAAGTCCGGATCGATTAGAGCAGTTCTCACGACAAAGGTCCCGAGTCCCCGGGCCCTATCAGAACCGGTGATCAAAGGACGATGTGATTCACAGAAAATGGAGGTGAACTTCTTGCACTCTTTAATTATAACAGGTGACTTTCTCTCCGTGTTGCCAACAAGAAAGAAGAGCTTTGAACAGGGTGGAGCAGGAGAGGAATCATTAAAGCCTTGAGTGTCAATGTGCATCTCAATCGATGGCATGAATATTCAGAACTTTTACCAGCTGATGTGAGCAAATAAGCTCGAAACAGCTGTCCAGGTATGTTCTGATATTCATGTACATCTAGTACAACTTGTAAGTGTTTTGTTCCTTGATAGGGTAATGTCACAGTTCTACGGTATATTGGTTAAGGTTTCGTGGTGTTGTGATCATTATTGAATAATTAGGGGCAAAGACCGAGAGCCTTTGTATGCTAAGGGCTAGGGAGGTTATAGTAATTCAATCTTTCCATCAACATGGATTCCATGGAAACAGAGGAGGACGGAGAATAATTTTAAATATTGATAGAATAATGGTCCACCCTGTAGAGGTCGCGTGATTTGTGAACCTGAGCTTGGACAGTGTATCTACCGGTATCTTGTAACCATGGTAACGGGCCCCCATGATCTTGTGATTACAGTACACCTTAAGACCCGGACTCATCATTATCATTAAAGATCTGGACTTGGTGTATTAGAGACAAAACAGGCCAGGCTTGGCGATCCAATGCAAGGGAGGGAAATACGTGTTTCTATGGAAGGCTGAAAAATTCCTTCAGGAAAATATAATAATCAATAGTTACATTAAATTGTCGAATATACTAACTGACTCATTGACTAACTCTACTAGCTCATGTATTTTTTTAAACAAATTTACGGGTTCAACCCATGTATTCCGTATTCCGTGCATTAGTTAGCAATGTTAGTATACACCAACCTCCTTATCACCGCAAATACATTATTCGTAGTAGTATTAATTAGACGGATAATGAAATTTAGAAGAAAGCTTTTTCTTGGAGTGTCTAGAATTTAGATGCGTACTCTCTGTTTCTGTGATATTAATTGGAAAGACATCTAGAAGTAGTAGATTCTGTCATGTTTTTAGAAGTTTTAATAGTGTTATAATACTGATAAAACCCGTATTTATTTATATTAATTCGCACAATGAAGCTATAATAATAATATCGTCTTATTTATACTGCCCGATAAGGACTATTAAAGTCCCATTAGCTATAGACATTTGTGTTTCATTATTGCATACAACAATTTTTTTAGGTGATTCAATTACTTTCCATAGGATAAGGAAAGTAAAAAGTACCAACAAGGTATTCAATTTCCGACTGTAAAACCAGCCCTGCCCGCCTGACCATCAGTTCATCAAGGCTAGCGCAGCTACGACCAGCGTGGCTACCATTTCGATACGCTTCTCCTATGCAGCGTGGTGAATTTTGAGTTCAGCACAAACCAGTAGTTCCATCAGTAGGAAGTCACCGGTGCAATTAAAAGCGGTTGCGATTTCATCCGCGCCGCATCCGAGACACTAATTTATTTGGCCAAACAAACACGAGCTGATGGGAGGGATTTCCTATCGTAAATCAGATCAAGGAATGTGCACTAGAATCAACATCGTGTGGTGTGTAACACTGGTTACACACCAATTTGCAGTGTTTTACACTGGTTACACACCAATTTGCAGTGTTTTACACTGGTTACACACCAATTTGCAGTGTTTACAGGCAATTTCCCTGTACTTTGTCATGTTGACCTTAGTGCCAGTAATGGGGTCTAAAGTCTAATCTAAACCGTAGAAACACGGACGGAATCACACATAATTTAATAAATTCCAAATTTTATCAGAAGATGGTAGAGTCTCGCAGGAGGACGCCAACCAGATAAGCTCCAGCCATATCACGTTAAAAGACAATAAAACAAATCGTAGGGGTCCTTAACAGGGTTGGCTATCGGAAGGGCATCCCGCCGTAATATTTGGAAGTAGGAGTGCCAAAGCCAACCAACCTCAACCATGTGGTAGAAGTTGGACAATGCCGACCCCAACTAAATTTGGGAAAAGGCAAAGAAGAAGATCAGAAGATGTCAGAAGTATTGTGTTTCTTCACGATCAAGATTGGACAAACTGTTTACATAGACGTGATTTAAATTCAGACTAATCAAAAATGTACACTGATGTTACATGTAAATATAAGTATATATATATATAAGATGTATATATAAAGAGAAATTTCGGGTAGTGCGATGGACTCGTAAATCACGTAAGAGTATTTACACAAGAAGCCTCTGAGAGTCGTTAATGTCACTTCATAATTAAGGAGGCAGTTTGTGGTCGTTAAACAAGCACCTTTTATTTATCAAATAAATCATTCTCCATTATCATTCTCCCACGAATTCGTTGTTCTGAATTTAATAGCACAGAATGCGAATCGAACCTGTGCCTGCGGTAGGTTGTGTTCTCATACGCGTGATAGTTAATTTTTTATAAGAATGTTTTTGGTAACTAACTAATAATTGTGTTTAATCAGAAATGTGGGTTCTAAATTTATTCCTGACTCACACAACTTCTATAGTTTAGAAACTCATGAAAAACTCAAGGGAAACAAAAGTTAAATAATGAATAGATTTGATGACTCAATATATTTAGGGACCTAATTGCACTATAACAATATACATATACTGGTAATTGTATACTTACTTCGTAGTATATTATTGTATGAGGAGATTCTCAAAATTTTGGGACCAATTTTCATTATTTTTTATGTGAAAGTAAATCTCTTTTCTTTTTAAGTAAACCTCTTTTCCAAGTCTATTCCTTTCTCTTACAATCCATATACTTTACAATCCATATACTTTAGAAAGCTTACCCCTCTCCGGCGTGCACTCAAAATTGCTTCAAAATTACGCCAATTATTTCCAGCAAAAATGATAAGAGAATGCTTCTCAAAAGAGAAAAAGAAATATAATAAATACTTTTCTCTTAATGCATTCCGAGGAGAAAAAAGTAATAACAAAAAGATTTTCTGATGCTGCCGCGTGTAAAAGCGGGGTTTCTTTTTTCTCATAAATAATTTAAAACATTTCGCCGAAATATAAAAGAGAATTTCATTTCTCAGTGCTGAAGCTGCTCATGGTTTCCTTCCTAGAGTGGGCGTGTGGAGGTGGCCTGAGCGCTCACTGGGGGGGAAACCTGCCCTTCCGCACTGGAAGAACACCATTACCGGGGAAAATGAAAGTGTTGAAAAAACCCAGAGCTTATAAAATAAGTTGTCTGCGGTGGGAAACCGACGCGGGGATGAAACACCGAAAAGCAGCACAAAATATAATAATTTATATTTAATGTCGTAATAAAAATTGATATTTTTTCTCCACTCTACGTCAGAGTTTGGCAACGCTAGATTATTGTATTACGCTCTCTATCCATCCTCTCTCTCTCTCTCTCTCTCTCTCTCCTCAACCACCACACATCCACACAAAAAATCCGCCTGAATATTGGAAAATTATACAAGAGAAAGGATGTGTGGAGAGTGGAGGAGGCCACCTCATCTCAAACTCGTGAGGCCGTCGGGAGACTTCCCAGCATTTTGGATTTCGCATTTGAGCTGAGTAAGAAAATTGGAATTTCAAAATTTAATGAAGTTTAGCCGAAATGAGCATGGAGGGAAATTTTGAAAGTGAACACTCAGCGAAAATTGCGATAAGCAAAGAATGGTACGAATACAGTGTTATTTAGAACATGATAAAATACTTGTATAATCGATAAAAATCTGTCCTTTGAATGTAAGGATCAACGAAATTCATTTAATGATCACTGAAGGACCACTTTTGTAAAAAGTGAAAGAATGACCTTACAGGGAACACAGAATACTTTTTCAATAAATAGAAATTGTGATAGATCTTATGAGAACATCAAAAACTAAATTGAATATGGAATTAAACGACAACTGACAAGGAGAGAGCTTATTATAGGCGTTGGATCTGGGAGTTCTTATACGTGTCATTATACAATTCGTCCAACACCGTAAGATAGGTATCTGACAGTCTATCATGGATATGATTTATAAGTAGATGGAAGTAACATCTATGTGAAATAAATTCATGGTAAATAAAGGATTATTGGAGAAAGTATACATACTCGTACATTTGTCCAGAATATATCTGAAAACCCTGGTATCTTTCTTCTAAATCAGATGAAGCAGTAATCAATCTAGATTTAACATTTCAAGCTCCAAACTTTAACCGGTTCATGGATCATGATCAATATGGACCATCAGTGCCCTGATCTCAAGTACTCAAGGACAAGTGTTGGAACCTCACCGGTAATTCTGATGACTACCATCAATTATTCCATTCATTTCAACGGGCATTGTATTTACTCATTCATTGATTCCAAGTCATTAGCCATAGACATCACGGCGGTAGATTGATGACTCTTTAATTCAACCGGTGAGATTCAATCCGTTCCGCATCGGATCATTCTCTCCGATAATCTCACAGTTCGAGAACCGAAATGGTAATTTTCACTGATACAAAGATCTGTTTTGTCAATGTCAGTGTCAAGTAATTAGGCAGCCATTGCAGCATTACATTCGTTTACAGGAGAAGGAAACAGGAGACAATATTGGGAATGAGGATAAGAAATTTGCTCCTGTGGAAACAGAGATGTAGAATTCTACAAAGCAGAACTAAACATTCGCATGATGCATTTAACATCAAGAGTTCAAAACGGATCAGAATTTCATTTTATTTTCTTTCATTGGAAATCACATTATATTGTGATTTTAAAACTGCTCTAGTCCAACTGCTGATATAATGGGACTTCCTGTGCAGAGTGTAAAAGACAGTAGACAACTTAGTAAAAGACAACTGCCAGTTACTGATGATCCCTGACAGCAAGGATTCCAGGAAGTGAACGGGTATCACGGGTAATTCAACGGTCAATTCTAAATCACCACTTGGATCAGCAAGGCTGGTACTTTCAGTGCCTCACTACAATTTGAGTGTTAATTCCTCCGAGTAAGAACCTCCAGGAGCTCTAATCGTATTATTAGGCCCCACTATAATTATTGATTATGTATACCCGCCACTTCATAATAACCTCCAAGATCTCTCTCATACGTCCAGAATCCAGATTCTCTTCGATTATCTTACTCTTTCTCCTTTTTTTTCCTCATCCTTTCATGATTCTCTTTCTTCTTGCTCTTAATTTTTTCATATTCTACAACATTCTCTTGGTAAATATCGACTTTTTCTTCTTCTGATTATTCTACTTA
>CM044957.1:12784865-12844598 GCA_024516035.1 Bactericera cockerelli
GCATTATGAAGTGGACAGTAAAACTTTTGTTTTAGGACTACAGATGCGTGTATTGATGATGATACAACTCGGATTCACGAAATTTCTATTGGGCATCCAGTATTTGTCTTAGAATTTGTCTAGTACACCACGTCTTGATTATGAACTAGATGTATGTATTATGTACTATATTATACATGTAGATATGAACTAGATGTATGTATTATGTACTATAGATTATGTAGAAAATTATGTACTATAGATACATGTAGATTATGAACCATATCAAGAGTATCGGATACCAAGATCTAAATCGTATCGTGAGGTGCTTGATCTAGATATCTAACAAGCACTTGATAATCCTGCTGGGCTTCGGAGGACGCTATCCTAAGTATCCGAGTATCTCAAGAGCCAAATCAATAATCCCAATTGAAATGTAATTACTGAATAGTGAGTACTACATGTGTATAAGTATTATGGATGGATTAAAGGTACTCAGAGGACCTACTTGAGTAGGTCACTATGTTAGCAAAGAATACCTGACTCGTGAATGTAGTGCTTCATTTATAACTCAAAATGTCCAGGAATTCAGTTTGAGTTTCATAGGACAATCTCTTAGAATTTGTCGTCCTAAATTTAGTTCTCAATGCCTTTCCGCTAAACCAGGTTGATTTGGTCGTGATCCAACACTGATCGAAAGTAAAAAGCATGAATCCAGCACTGGTGTTAACTACAGAACAATCTGTGATGTAAAACACATTGCTGGCATCCTAATGATTTTCTTTTGAACAAAAAACTCTTCTTTTGTTATGTTACGCTTGGCTCGTACGGTTCGGTTCAACTATTTTGGTTTTTGCGGTTTTGGTGCTCTGTACGGTTCCAAAGTGTATTATTTCCGAAGCCTGGCATAGTTAGGTACTCTACTATTTCACTTTTTACGATGAGACTCCAGAAGAGACAAGGCAGTGGTGTCGCTTGAACTTCGTCTCAGGTTTGAGACCAGTTGACGACTTATTTTTTTAGTTCCAAAAATAATTCAGGTACTAAAACATCTATAATATTTATTATCATAAAAAAAGTCCTTGTTATTAAAAATGCGTTGTTATTTGAAATGACAAAGGCACTTGACTTTCTTTGACTTACCTATTGATTTTAATTTTTTTTGGCTGTTTAACTTCAGGTGGAATAAGTAAATTATTCGAAAGGAATGCTATCTTATGATGCTCTTGATCTATCTAGTAACCACCTAAATTTTAAGAAAGTATCATAGAAACGAACGACTCTTAAGTAACAGTAGGTAGGTATGTAACTTAAAACACAATCATGAATTTGATAATATTCACATGAATAATAATGATTTACACGATAATGAAATTATACAATTCAGGGTATCCTTCATAGGTATTCTCTAACTATTCTAGTGAAGTAGTAATAAGGAATTTGGACTCCCTTAAGATAAAATAATCTGTTCTTACGCCACTGCAAATCCTTTGTCTGGTATCCTGATTTCTAAAGCTCCTAATGATAACTAATTGTAAATTGGATTGGATAGCTTGCCAGGCAAGTGGCCTGAAATAAATTGTTTCCTTATCCTTGTAAATTTCTACTCGGTATTGTTCCATCCTTCATGAATTCGTACCAACAAAATTTCAGGCTGTTTTTTGTTATCTTGAACCATGTGTTTAAGCAGGTACGGTTTACGAAATTTGGTGTTATAAAGTGAATTTCAGAAACAACACAGGAATTTCAACTGTGCTAAAGTTTTGTCCAGAACACAATGAAATATTTTATGGTAATTTGGTAAAATTATAATAAATCTCTAAACGCACATTTCTTGCGGAGTGTGTTAAGGACAGGTTACCAAGAATTCTTTTAGAAGCAGGAGTATCCAAATTTGTACAATGTGACTTTTCCCTGTGAACACTTAAAATACAGCTGAGCAAAACTATAAGTTGGTTGCCTGTCTGTACCTAGACCTCCAGTTCGAATCTCACTGGTGCGAATATTTTTGTATCAAATTTTGATTATACTCTGATTTTTATGTCGTACACTACTGAAATATTTGATTTCAGGTACTTACTTATTTTGAAATGAGGATTAGGGTGAACCCCACCGGTCAAATTATTCTTATTTCCTATTCTAGAGTTAGGTGAGACTGGCTTAAAGAGGAATTTTGTAGACAAGTTTCAAGCCCTGCTCCTAAACTTATTTTTTATTTGTTTGATGATGTGAACTCTTAAATTTCTTGAAGGTAAAGGCTTATACCATCAATAAGTTTTAAGATTACGTTTTAAGGGTTGGGTGGAAGAGATTGCCGCAGGCAAGGACATTCGTATTATTTTCTTCTTTATTATTGATTTATTTTATAAATATTGTATACTTTGTCCTTCTATTAAAGCTTTACATAATAATAATAAACCTTTTGTATTTTGAGTCAAAAAGTTGAGTCTCCTATGAAACTCAAACTGAATTCCTGGACATTTTGAGTTATAAATGAAGCACTACATTCACGAGTCAGGTATTCTTTGCTAACATAGTGACCTACTCAAGTAGGTCCTCTGAGTACCTTTAATCCATCCATAATACTTATACACATGTAGTACTCACTATTCAGTAATTACATTTCAATTGGGATTATTGATTTGGCTCTTGAGATACTCGGATACTTAGGATAGCGTCCTCCGAAGCCCAGCAGGATTATCAAGTGCTTGTTAGATATCTAGATCAAGCACCTCACGATACGATTTAGATCTTGGTATCCGATACTCTTGATATGGTTCATAATCTACATGTATCTATAGTACATAATTTTCTACATAATCTATAGTACATAATACATACATCTAGTTCATATCTACATGTATAATATAGTACATAATACATACATCTAGTTCATAATCAAGACGTGGTGTACTAGACGTGGTGTAGGAGAACCAGCTTCCTAATGGTTCAAGCTGTGAGAGGCTCAGGGTTTATTCACTTACGCTGTACTACGTCTGAGATGAGTGCTGGGATGCACAGGTAATGCATCAGAGGACAGAGCCCCAGTCAAGGCTCTAACTCTTAGGTTTGTTTCATCAAAAAAAAAAATGTGAAATTATTTGAAGTAAAACTTTTTAACGTGCGATTGACCGTTCGTGTTGGACAATCGGTTTTTTTTAACCTATCAAGGTCGACTACTTTAACTTATAAATAGAAGGTTGCATTATATCAAAGTAATATTATATTAATGTATTTGAGATGATTGCCACTTACATAAAATACATAATGTTGTGAACCTAGGGAGGTAGGTACGCTTGCATTGAGCTGGATAATACTCAATAATTATATGTTAATGGAAAATTGTAGGCAAAACTTGAACAGGTATCATACGGTCTTCCTAATATACTGATGATAAACAACTGATTCAGATAAAATCCTTTATCTTCATTCGATCAGATCCAAAGAGGAACATCGCAAACAAGTTGCAAGATACGGACCTATTGTATATTTATTGTCTTTGGATTCAAGTTGGTTGTATCTCCCAACGTTCAGAGGTTCAGACAGAATTCTGCAAAATCACAGAGTAGGTGTTATCCAAGTCTCTCTCTCTCTCTCTCTCTCTCTCTCTCTCTCTCACACACACACACACACACACACACACACACACACACACACACACACACACACACACACACACACACACACACACACACACACCACACTGGTCAAGTTCGAGTGTTGTACCAATATTTATTTTAATTTTCTCGTTTTAATTTGATTTCGATCAAAGACGTGTTTGTGTTTGGTCAGAATCAACCCGTTATTAGAGGTCTAATACTGTTAGTGTTAGGATTATCGTTTTAAAAGATGAATGAAAAAACTAATCATTTTTTACTACATGTTATATGAATGTGCTGATTATCTGCTTGTTGATAACATGATAGGTCGGTGTCCTATGAACTTGACCGCTAAGCGCTTATCTCCACTTCCTTGTCGGGAATGAGATTAGGAACCTATGCACTTCATAATGTTATTTTGCATTTCTTTTTTTAAGGTGAGTGTTACACAGCCTTTTTTATTTCGTAGCCATAAAACAGGAGCTACTGTAGACGCTTTTGGTCTGTGTTGTAGCCTGCCCATCCCGTAGTATGATACATTCTCGCACTTTATACAATAAGTAATGTCAGTTTATACAATATTGCCATGCGGAAGGTCCCGGGTTCGAACCCCCGCGCCGACAAAAATTTGTATTCAAAATTTGGTTACAGTTGTTTGTAAGGGATACCTTCCGGTGCGCTCGTGTTGACCCAGCACCTAAATGGGAAGTATTGTGTCACTTCTCGCCTATCAGAGGGGAGGCATACTACGGGATGGGCAGGCTACAACACAGACCACAAGCGTCTACAGTAGCTCCTGTTTCATGGCTACGAAACAAAAAAGGCTGTGAAACACTCATCTTTAAAAAAAAAAAAAAAAAAAAAAAAAATTGCTTTTTTACCTGAATGCTTCTATGAAGTGATCATATTTATATGTGTTAGTCACAATGGTGATGTCTTCACACCTCGTCCGAGGTGTTTGATTAATAGGACATACATTACGTAAAAACAAGTATTGATAACAATAAATTAAGAACAATATAAACAAGAAAAAAAGGTGAGTAACATACATAAAAGATAAAATATATACACACGTCCGCCAAATCATACCAAAGCGACACTCATCCAAACTTTTCAAGACCTGTACTGACTGCATGAACCTGTCTCCAGATGACCAGCAGGTATCTCAAGGGTTAAGCGCAGGTTAGCTGTGAATCGAATCAGCCGGATCCCGGGCAGGAATTTATTTGGCCAGTAAAGCATGCGATTGTGATTTCACACGCAGAAAGACAATGGCAGATAAGTGTGTAGGTAGGAGCAATTATTTAGTGACGGTCCAGCATCGGGAGATCTCGGCCACTGATAGACGAGTCTGTGGTGTGATTAAGAATTCTAATACTCCTTACTTACATCGGATTTTTTCCCTTTTTTTTTCGTGAACAAAACACAAATATTTAAATAGTTGATGTATATAAGTGTAGTGCGGCCATTACGGGGTGGACCAGGAGTTTTTAGAATGAAATTCCTAACTTATGGAATTTCTAATTTTTTATTGGATTGCGTGAATTCCTAACTTAGAAACGGTTTTGCGTATTTGTTGACTTTGTAGAAGCCAAAGTTAACCTTAATAATAGAAATTGGGGTTCAAAACAATTAGATCCGCTTAGTAAGAAATTTAGTTTGTTGTTACAAAAGTTAGTATTCATATTCACTTGCATGAAATACATATTCGCCATGGTTTTCCAAAAAATTTCCTGCAAGACGTCACAAACTTGGGGTTCTGCAACCTGCAACACTCGCGTGTACATACTGTACATCAGGATTTTCCGACAGAGGCGTACTGAGGCGCTTGGTGCAGAGGGCATACGGGCGGGCTGTGTATTGAATATTTTTGTTTGTATACCTTGCTCCCGTTCTACTTGTAGTTCTGGACCCAAACCATGCAAACTCATTTTAATCGAAACCTTCAGTTCTTTCCTATAAATGACAAAAACACTTATAACTAAGGCCTAGTCTTGAATTCATTAAATGTTTCCACGGCTTATTTAACTCAGGTCTCTTGAATTCATTAAACGTTTGCACGGCCTAACAAGTTCATTCTCTGTTCGGCCTTACAAGTCCGAAGAAAGAGGCATCGAAATTATAAGGAACACGAAATGTAGGTACCATTGGTCACCCTGTAAATATTACCTGGTTTTTTTGGTGCCTAACTGTCATGCCCTCCATGCAAGCTATAAATTCTGAAGCAACATACAAGGCTCAGAAAGTATTCGGAGCTAATGAATTATACGGGGCCCGGTCCACTTCCAGAGGATTTCAGAATAAGTTTTATTTCAATACCTTGTTAGTTAATTAAAATTATCGATCTTTTGAAAATGTGAATCTCTTCTTGTTTCTTATTATTGGTTTATTTGGAACAAGACCGTAACCATCTTGTTGTGACTTAGCGGTACCATTCGACACGTCTTGTTAGAACTGAGGATTATGTACGTAGAAGGGCGGCCATAATTTTCCGTTCGGAGTGTTCAAGATCGGTTGACACTTGCTCTGAAGCTGTGGGATTGTTTTTCTCTTTTTTTTTACTAGAATTTATTTGAAATTTAAGAACATGAAATTTTAAAGAAAGAAAATAGATTTTAAGGGTCAGGTCAAATCTTTACAAAAATTTCGTATGTTATTTATTTTCTAAAAGACGCGGTTACAATCCTTGGTGCTGAACATACAATTTCAAACTTATGTATTCTCAAGATGATAGCCTGATGGCTTAATCATCTCCTTTCGTGTCACCCATTCAAGAAATAACCATTCTGAACACTTGAGCTTCCGCAAAAATAACAAAAGCACTAACGGGTGTCTGATGAGGTCCTCTTATCTCCAAATCGATCTTGATGATGGTCAGTAACCTAGAGACGTTCAGGTACCTATTATTAGCAACCCGTGAAAAGAAGTCTGTTCCTTTCGTACAGAGGGTGTGTATCTTTATTTTTTAGTTGAAATTTCGGAACTCTCTTAGGGTTATAATCAAAAATTTGTAAATAATTATATCCTGAGTTTGGCGCACATATGAAAGAACCCCTCGCTTGAGATGTATAATTTGCGTGTTCTTGTGCTGTATCTTGAGTTGCTCAAATTAAATGCACACTAACCTAGCCATTAGTTCTAGCCTAGTTAATTGCTCTGATGGGAGATAGCGAGGGAAGAGCACTCATACGGTTATGAAACTCCTGATGTGTGCCATGGTTTTGTTGGATTTGGTTCAATATTAACCCTATTAATCCAAGATTGTGTATTTGCTTGAAAAAGTAAAATTTACGATGATCACATTTTGGATTTTTTTTTTTTTTTTTTTTTTTAAATATTAAAATATTGCCATGAAAATATTTTTTGTAGGCCTTCTCAATATCAATTACCTATTTACATATTTGTCAAATTTGAATGTTGCAATATGTTCCATTTGACATGTTTACCATCAGTACATCAATGAAACTTGGTAGATGTGTACTGTTTAGTAGATTTTAAAGTTTCCAAAGAACTTCAAAATGCCGAAGTATTTTGTTTTCTGGTTGTTTGAGGAATTTTTTCGAAAAATATGCCATGATTACACTAAATTCTTGCGAAATTTGATGTTGAAATAATGCGCCCATTAAAATGGGAAATTCACGATTCGGCCCAAATTACCTGAGGAGACCTTTTCCATAGCATGATTCGTCCCAAAACACACTATCAAGTTTTGATCCCACACAAAAAGTCCCACTTTCATTCTAACAAAAAGTCCCACTTTCATTCCACCAAAAAATCCCTATAAAATAGTATGGAAACGTTGCCCTGAAAGAACTGAGAACAATGGCGATGTTCACGATGTTATTGTTTTGAACTAGTAACAGTCATCTTTGTTATCAGTGTTTATTTGAGTGTTTGACAGTAGGGTTAGGTAATATACATAGAAGGCCATGCCTCAAGAATATAGTAGGGTTAGGTAAAATACATAGAAGGCCATGCCTCAAGAATATAGTAGGGTTAGGTAAAATACATAGAAGGCCATGCCTCAAGAATATAGTAGGGTTAGGTAAAATACATAGAAGGCCATGCCTCAAGAATATAGTAGGGTTAGGTAAAATACATAGAAGGCCATGCCTCAAGAATATAGTAGGGTTAGGTAAAATACATAGAAGGCCATGCCTCAAGAATATAGTAGGGTTAGGTAAAATACATAGAAGGCCATGCCTCAAGAATATAGTAGGGTTAGGGATAATACATAGAAGGCAATGCCTTAGGTTTATAGTAGGGTTAGGTAAAATACATAGAAGGCCATGCCTCAAGAATATAGTAGGGTTAGGTAAAATACATAGTAGGCCATGCCTAATACATAGAAGGCCAAAGGCTGATATACATAGAAGGTAATTCCGTAATTTAATGCTGAATAATAAAAAATCCCTCAATATGTACGGTACTTCGAATGTTGCACTGGGCCGAATCGTTCGGTGACCTTTTTTACCTGAAATCGAAAACCTTTTTCATAAACCTTTTTGGGCCGAATCGTAATGCGCCCATTAAAATGATGTGTCCAGATTTGTTTTAATAGGCCGTAAAAACCACTTACTCATGGCATGTTGGACACAGAATGAAGCCATAATAATTAAGCGGAATTGCCTGTTTAACCATTTTTCCTACTATGATTTTCGGGTCTCTTTTATGTGAGAATTTTATCGTGCAGAACCAAGAATGTGTTTTCATGTATAAAATAGAAGTTTGTGATTCTGGTAATAAAGCAGTTCCGTGCCAGTGTAACCTCTCTATGGCTGTATACTACTTGGGTACAGACCTTATTTTATCCTACTACTTGGGTACAGGAAAAAACACAAGATATCCGACTTGGGTAACGGGTCGTTTTTTCATTCATTACATAAAGAGTACATAAAAAATTATATAAAAATTATACCTCCCTACAAATTTCTCACTTGGTCTACAAATTTTGAGGAGGGAATTTTCTTAATAGAGATTTGACATGGCCTTTCCAAATAAAATGTTGATGGTTTGATAAAAAAAAGT
Organism: Bactericera cockerelli; assembly: GCA_024516035.1. Taxonomy (NCBI): domain Eukaryota; kingdom Metazoa; phylum Arthropoda; class Insecta; order Hemiptera; family Triozidae; genus Bactericera; species Bactericera cockerelli. The sequence goes on from CM044957.1 coordinate 12,793,472, forward strand.
GTATCTACCTAATAAATGTTGTGTTTTGTTAGCCGGCTAGGATAGCTTGGGTGAGGGGCTTAGGTTAGGTTGAAATTAGCGCAGGGTTAGACCGGGTCGCTGTGCGACCCGGCCTAACCGCCTGCGCTAATTTCAACCTAACCTAAGCCCCTCACCCAACCATCCTACCCGACAAACTGAAGTCAGTGATCTACCGTGCAATCTCACCTTGTTAACTTTACCTAACCCTACCTAACTACAAAACTCCTCTAACAAAAAATTCACTTACGCATCATAATAATCTAAAACCTATATACTTAATTTCTATGTACTAATATTTTACCTGCTTTTATCTGGTACCCAAGTAGTACATCTTCCGTACCCAACTAGTAATTTTTACCTGCGTGTTTGGCACCAAAGTAGTAGTTCTGTACCCAAGTAGTAAACACCGCTCTCTATATTTACATGTTTGGGTACCTAATGGAAATAAGTTATGTAGGTGTTGCTGTGTAGTATACAAGGGACTGGTCTGATAGGACCGGCGGCTTCCTCTAGGTAGTCTAGGTAATCCCGGATTAACCGTCGGAACCGATTTAGAATTCCATATCCATCAATCTACTTGTAGTTTATCAAGTAATTTCTGACGGTGTAACCTTATGTGTAAGTAATGGACTACTCTATCAGTATCAGTATAAACAGAAAAGTGAGAAGTTGTGTATTAGATGTACATGAATTTCAGAACATAGGTACCTGGACAGCTGTTTCGAGCTTATTTGCTCTCATCAGCAGGTAATAGTTCTGAATATCCATGCCATCAATATGATTATATCAGGCACTATTTTACATATATTAAGACGTCTTCAGTATGATGAATAATAAAAAGTTTATACGTATATTTACAGAAATATTCAATCAAACACCAATAAAATGAAGAATTTCGAATGGTCATGTTAAAGACAGGTAAGGTAATAAAACTGCATTAGGAATAATAATATTATGTAATATTTAAATCTCAGGCATTTAAAATTTCTTTTTAAAGATAATTTCGTTACAACTAGATATTAGAATCCTTGCCTGGAGAGAATATCGCCAAAAAGAATATTATAAACAAGGAATGAAGCGTATTTCCCTTGAACTATTATAGATTTATGAAAGTATTTAATCAGTTCCCTAGGTATTTAAAATTAATGACCGATTAAGGAGATATTCAGAATGGCCTAATCCCTCGGTCAGTCCACTTCACACTTCAATTACACTAATCCCTGAGATTAAATCTTTCTCATAATAGTCAGGTCTTGTTAACTTTTAAATAACTATTCATAGTCAGACTGGTTGACTCTGATGTGACAAGGTATCTCATAAATTTAATAATCGAGAAAGTTCAACTTGAGAATTAAGTATCTATTTGCTCATTTTGAAAATGGTTTTCAAATAGTTTAATCAGTCTTACCAAAAATGGAATAGTTTACTTTTTGAACATGATATTCGAATCGTAGATATTACAAAAGTGTTACAATAATAAATGAAATAGTTAAGTCTATTTTAGTTTCTGACAGAAAGCACAGATATTATGGAACTTTTTTGTTTTTCAGAACTAAGATCATGGACAAAATGTCAGAGGAGACCTCGAATATTTGGATTTGAAATTTCGAAAGTCGAGCTCCATGAAAGTCTAATGCCCCAATCGTTTCCAAGCTAATCCAATAGCTCTTAAATACCACTCATTAAGACTAGTTTATTTTCCAACAACTTTTAATAAAATTATTTTTAAGTACATATTTAGCCCGTTTCCCAACACCTTAAACATCTCTTATTGATTTAAGTTAAAGTCATGTTAAAGTGTTTACAACAAACTACCGCTCTCTTCTTGAGAACGTCAGCTTACCGCTGTCATGTCTACTTGTGGGATTATTCGACACTTTATATTAAATTAAATGCTTTATTGACACATTAAAAGCATCCTGTTGAACGCGGGAGCACCAGAGACCCGGCTTCGAGACTTGAGACCTGTCGTGTTTGTTCGAGATTATTAGGTCTTAACTCATTCGAACGTCAGTTGGTGTATTTTGGGTAAACAATTATGTTTTGAACTAATTAAATTTTTTGTTGTAGCGGCATAGCTTGATGCTGACAATATCTCTAGTGGATTCATTTTTTGCTGGATGCCACACACAGTTATTTCAGTAGAGAAAATTACATCACACGAGGAATTTCAGCATCAAATTTTACTTGTGTACATAATAGCTATGTATGTCTTCTCCACATGACATTTAGCTGCTTGTGGGATGTGAGGTGGGCACGGTATCACTTACAGCTCTACCCCTCTGAAGGACACCACAAAGAGTCGGTCCACTGGGTGTGATGCTGGTGCATACCCATCCGAGCGTGAAGGTCGCAGTAGAGGAGTTGGACATTTTCTGGCACAAAATTGACTAGAAATGAGCAGTGAGCACTCCATGCACTAGACTCTAGTCAGAGCCACCTCGATCAAAAGATAAGGGGCGCGAATGACCTGTCTGTCGACAAGGTTAAAGCGCTTAAAAAAAGAAAAGAAAAGATAAGGGTCATGTAAGTCAAGATTCTCCGTAGCGCACCCTACTGACACCACTGATAGTAGCGCATACCTTTGCTGACCTTTCCATACTACTGACCTGGCTCGGGCAATTTGTCAGACTAGCTGCTGCTGGATGGCAAGGTCTCCTTGGTAAGGTGAATGGCGTAGCGTGTGATGACAATAAACCCAGGTCATAATTTTGTATTGGTGGATAGGAGTTTTTTTATAGCTTACTGAAGTTTCCCGTTAGTGTAGCATCTAGTAGGGTTGCACAAACTGGTTAGGGCCCCATACTTGTACATGATGTTACTTTAGGAGTGAGAATTTGGCCCAAAGCCATTTGTGGAAAAATTCAGTTAGGCTTGAAATATTATATTCGTCTAGTGAAATATCACTTGATTTTTTATCTATAAAAATGAAACAAACAAATAATGACAATTATTGGTGCAGTACATTTGAAAGGATTTCTTTAGTACCTATTTTGCCACAATGATTAATTTAGGTGTTGGTAATTTTGTTTTTTTAAGAGTTACAGATCTTGAAATTCAATAATCTCAAAAATCTGTAATATCACTACACATGGTACGTACGTACACCAATACCTTGATACCTGAACCTTTCCCAGGGATACTGTCAGTGTATGATGACTACAACAATAATCTAGTTAATTTTCCAATACAATCTTCATATAGTTTGCCCGTACCGCGGTCATCGCACACCGCGGGCCCAGGTTTGGACACTCCTGGCAATCCTCGCATGGTAATATTAATAATATTGGGTTTATTACAATACCGTGTGAGCTGTTTGTTGTGGAGTCTCAATAGAAAGTGGATGATGAGAGGTGCACCAGGCACATGGACACAGGAGCTGCCTCGGGCACTAGGGCTTGCTCTGGATATAGCTGGGGTTATACCCAGGCCCCCGGCTAAATTTCCGGATGGACACGTGCTGTGGTATGGATGTCAGGGCTTGAATTCGATAGATACTCAGTACTCATGGACAGTGCTTGAAATAGAAATTCATACTACTTTCTATTGCCTTTAAAAATACTATTCCCCCATGCGTCTCCCAGCCAGCCGTAGACCACTTTTTATTTACCTTAATCTTAAAGAAAAGAAAGTAATGAAACTACAAAAAAAAAAAAAAAAAATCTGGTGTAAACATCACACGACTTTCCTTATCATATTAGGAATGGGAACAGGACCAAAAGCCACTGGTGACTCAAAGGTAACAGTTAGCTGAAAATCAAAGCCAAATTCGTAATCAGCATCTCAAAATCATTGGATTTGATATGTCACAATCCCCATCTAGGATGAATAATAAAAAAGTTAGTCAAAGCGGGTCCCCCCCAAAATACCGGTAAATTGGGGCCGAGGTCCAAAAAGTTTAAGATATCAAAAAAATGATAAGAAGAGACCCCTATTATTTTTTTAATCTAAGAAAATGTTGTTCTCTAACTTTTTTTGTATCTTTAACCAATTCATAGAAGCGGCGCTTGCGGCTAATATTTGCGGCCCTGCGGCCGCATTTTGCGGCCGATTTCAACCAAAAGTTTCGTGGTTCGTCTGGTGTATAAAATTAATTCGCATACCAAATTTCAAGTCTCTAGCTCTTACCGTTCTTGAGATATCCTGTTCACAGACAGACAGACAGACAGACAGACAGACAGACAGACAGACAGACGGACAGACAGACAGACGCACGGACCAATGGCTGAAAACAACTTTTTTGGTATCCTGAGGCTATGATTCGTCCAGAAATGTGAAAAACTGGGTAGGTCAAATTTTCGACGAATACAATACTTTCCTTATTATAGGATAAGGAAAGTAAAAATCGTTTGAGCGTTTCTGATGTTGAGCATTTCTGATCTTGGGGAAATTCAAATTGATTTCTTCTCTCTCAGGCTGTACTATATTCGGCTGCAACCTTTTTACAATCTGAGGAATGGCCCCTATGTTTATTTTTCCCAACCCTACTCTATCTACACAGTGAGGCATTGCCGTACTCGTTTCGGGCCTGAATTCGGTGCCACCGACTATAATCATGTTTTACCTAATCATAGTACATCAGATAGAATTTAGCCACAATAGCATCAGAGAGTATCCTTACCAATGAACTCAACTCTGTCCTTCTGATAAGAGTAGCTTCTAGCTTCTGTATTCAATCCTGAACACCGCATATCCTGCTGCAGTTTATAGTATCATGTTATTATTATAACACTCTGTCTGGGAGCGTCACTCAATCTAGTTATTTTTTGATTATCTGACGTCGTTTCAATGTATATATAGCATGTTTAAGTACTTATGTTATCATATTTGAGTATGATACACAACTGACACACCACAATCGTACATATACATTATATGTACTTAAATATCAGGAATCTAATAGTTGCTTTCGATATAATATTATCTAATTATGTTGTATAGCTGCTCCAAAAATATTTAGAATAGAACTTTACGTGAGTGAACAGGATATTAGCTATTATTACTTTAGGTTTAGAAATATGTATTTTGTATATACTGACGTCTTCTTATAATCTGAAAAGTGCCCCAAAACGCCAGAGCTTGGAAATGTTGGATTATAATGCAGTTCAACGTTAAATATTAGAAATGGAAACATTGGCTTTTACAAAATAAATCCTGATCTATCAGATTGTGAAATATTTGTTCTTGAAAAAGTATTTTTCAAAAAAATAAAATATATTGGTCCATTCCTTGAAACAACTGGACACTAGACAATCTAGAGATGTCACCCTATACCCTCCAGAAGGCTCCTGGAGGACATATTCCAGACACCACGTCCATACATCAGTCCCCACGTCCTGGCTTGTGAGAGCGACTGGAACACATGACCTTTTTATCCTTTGAGCCGTAGAGAGAAACAAAGCCTTGAAAAAATCCCTTTGGTACACATAAATTATGACAAATGATAAACAAGGCTTAAAAAGAGAGAGATAAAAAAAAGTCTTGTGTGGGGCCTACCAGGCTTCATTTTTTCTCTCTCTCTCTCTCTCTCTGTCCTGCGTTATGAGTTTTTGTACACATTTTGTAGAAATAATATTTACATTCAGATTTTTTTCGGATCCTCTTTCTCTACTAATTGCTCTCTTCATCTATACACCCCCCCCCCTCCTTCTTTCTCCTTCTTTTCAGTGATTTTTTTTTATCATAAGAAATAAATATCCTCATTCATCATATTTTCTTAGCATGTGTGACGCTCCCAGAATGTCCCTATTTCTCCTAGCAATCCTTATAATAGTATCACTTCTGAGTTGTTAGTCAGATTCGGATCGGATGGCCACAGGTTCAAATAGTGGAACTGACGAAATTTTGTACTTTAAAAATTGTTAGGAACCTATATTCTGACCAGCGCTTTTGCATTGACGAATAGTACTTCTCATATTCAGAAGTAACAATGTTTTTTCTTTATTTCATTTCTGATCGGATGAACGAGTTAGGCGTCTTTTTAACAACGACCAGAGATAAGTTACGGCAGTGTTCGCCATAGTTAAAGATTCCCCATGTAAAACCCAAACTGGAGTTCAAGGCATACATTAACTTCTTACTGGTTCATATAAAGTCTGATGTTTAATGTCTTCATCTCTTACAGAAAAGGTTCTGAGAATATTTGGGTCTCGATTAAATGCAGGAAGCAACTGCTGATGTTGGGTCTTGGAGAATTCTACCTTAATGTATTAAAGGGTCGCCCCAAACATAACACAGATGTGACTGGTATCCTATGCTAGATTTAGCAGAGATTCGCTAAGTGCCTCATATTTGAGTGTTGCGTTTCACATCCTTAAGCAAATGTCACTCAGTGAGGTATTTATCTTGGGTTTTTATGTCCTCACTGAAATAATTTCAGTAAAGATAATTAATATCAGGTTTGTTTTTTTATTATTTTTCTGGTTTATGTTCAAGCTGATTTTTGGTATTAACCCCGAGGGTATTTGTGTCTGGTTTCGTTTGGTATCTCTTAAATGATATTTTGTACATAATGTTATTATTTGAACCAATGATTATAGAAAGGACTGTGTTTATAATATAATAAAACAAAACACATATAAACTCTGTTTCGTGTTAATATAGGCCGGTTTGCTGGCACTACTTGACGAGCTTGATAATAACAGTCTTTAGTGGAAGGTAACCACCAGGCGAGGTTAATGCTCAAAGTATTTTCTACCACCTAACCCTCATTGTTTATTGCATTGATGGTCATTTTTTGTTGTTGTTGTTGTTGTAGAAGCAGTGCCATAGATGACCGTTCATTTCTGTAATTCCAATAACTGGACTGAAGATATAACATTCACGATTCTTGGCAATATCGCAGTGGTATTCATCATCCATACAAAACACTCTAAAATAGCACCATGCTGCATGGTATGCTCGCTGATATTGAATTTGAAAGCTTTTGACGGCGATTGGCGTCAAGTCTGGCTCTGAAACAGGACAAATACTGCCCTCCCTCCCACCTCCCCCAGTATGATCCCCGCAATGTCCAGCTATTTATTTTTGGGAATGGACAGAAAGCATAAACAATGAGCTTTGATGGCAGCCCGCTCTCTTTCTCTCTCTCGCTTGTGAAATCCTCGGCTTTTTTTAAGCCCTGGGATTTTAATATCCAAGCCTTTGTGGCGGGTCGGAATTTTTATTTCAGTTCTAATGGTAAAGACGTGACCCAGGCCTGGCCTTTAGCCTGCTTAATAAATACTGGAATTACGTCACGGCACATACTCGGGGCTAGGTTTCGTGCTGTGGGTTCAGCTAATTGTCTAAATTTAAGCAAGAATTTCGCCTTAACGTAAGTGGAACTGTGCTTAAGATTTATGTTGTTAGTTTGGTTATTAGGGTGGTTGAATACCTATTGCAAGTACGGTATCATGGATGACCAATATGACCATGCACCTAGGTTAACAGAGCTATTTTGTTTTGTTTTTTGCATAGTTATTGTATTTCAATTTTCCTTCTCCACTGTACTTTGCTCACTTTTCCTCGTGAGGCTGAGAAGTTTTATCAATGCATCCATCCATCTTGATCTGACCAGTCAATGAGCTGGGAAAGAAACTTGGCTTTTTTCATTCCGACTGAACTTGCCCTCAGCCCCCCTCCTCTCCCTCTCTCTTCTTTCTCTCAAATTATACCCATTGCAGACCCCACAAAGTGAACACTGAAGAGAAACACTGGCTGCAATGTAAAGCTATCGTCCTAATACAATATCATGTGCATTATTTATTACAAAACAAACATTATTGCTCTCTCTCTCTTCTCTCTCTCTCTCTCTCTCTCTCTCTCTCTCTCTCTCTCTCTCTCTCCTCTCTCTCTCTCTCTCTCTCTCTCTCTCTCTCTCTCTCTCTCCCAAGATCGATCTTGAGTATTCGAACCCATCAATATCCACATCAGAGGAGACTCAAGAAATTCGTGACTAATTATAATTTATATAAAAGGGTTTTATACCTTGAGAGCCCCGGCTATTACCTACCTATAGGAGCACGGCGCGTTGCAGTGTGCGAAGCATAGACAAACAAATTGGTTTAATCCAAGCCGAGCTATCCATCTCCCTCAGCTTACGACACTCCCGTCAGTCTAATGTCTTCATCACAAGTAGTATCATCCTTTTCTCACAACTAATGGTATCATACCATCAATAATACAAAAATGATACCAATACAAGATACAAGCAATAGTACAAAAGGATAATAAGACAAGAAATATTACAAAAATAGTACCAATAAAACAATTATACAAAAGTATTATTATACTCAAAGATGCGTGATTATTTTTACTAATACTATTAAAAGACTTCCCCCATTATTATATCTCAACTTGCACTTAGTCATGTTATATTTCTGTTCTCTCTCTCTCTCTTTCGTAACATATGTGAATTTTCAGGGTATTTATCATATATCCTGAATATCATATTATATTTTATGAATTTATACGTTAAGCCAAGCGGTGTATAATTTATCTCCTGAATTAAGAAGGATGAGTTTCGGTGTAATGTGTACTTGTCAAATTTTCAAACTTTTAATGATGCCATTCATAGCTTTGTTGCTCGCACGGAGAATGATGCAGTGTAACTTTTCACCAGAAAGTTTCAAGTCAACTTGTGAGGAAACCATTTTGAGTTTGCAGGCATGCGGGATCATTCGTCATTGTTCTGCTGTATGTGCAATGTGCATGCATAGATTAGATGGCGAAAGTGAGCGCATCCGCGTCAGTCCTATTCGGGTTCCAGTATATAAAATGTTGCCTGATATAGTCGAACCTGGATAAACAGGACTTGTGAAAGTAATAAACCTGAGTTACCTGGAAAAATACTAAGGATAAGCAGGAAAATATCGCCGGGCCCTTGAGTTCCTGTGTATCCAGGTTCGCCTGTATTTGATATTGTCATAAATCAAACTCGCCAGCCTCTTTGGATTGGATTGTCTCTCTGACCTTCTAGATAGCTGGTTCCATTTTGACCTAAGACCAAGATAACTATTTTTGACAAACTATTCAACTTTCCTTACATTCATCTATCCTGTCTAATCCTCTATCCTTCACTATCAACCAACACTGAAAAAATGAAAGAAAAATGAAATCGAACCCTCGACCGTCTGAGTGCAACGCTGCCACGACAGTCACATGTCGTTCGGTGACCCGTCAACATTGAGAGCTCAAAACTTGATGACCTACTCTTGCGGCTTGCCCCGCGGAGGATTTATCATTGGCAGGACTTTATTGCTCTGCTACCCGCGATCAATTGTCTCATTACGGCGTTCTCAATTTCATTGAGCCCGGCGATGTCAATTGTCTTTCTCTCGAGAACGGGCCAGGAATGGCCGGTTCTTTTGTCTGAGCGTTCTGCAGTGCCGTGACATTGGCCTGAGTAGGCTCACCTGACTATTAACCTATATCTCGTCGAATATTTTATCCATGACTACGATATCGACTACTTGGAGAATAGTTTATCTCTTTAGATTATCCTTTACTATATTGTCATTGACTGTACAGTCCATTGCATGTGGATTATCAATTACTATGATACTGACTAGACCTATTGTATGGAATATCCATGGCTGTAATAATGACTATACTGTATCTTGTATTATCCATGAGAATTATTAGTGCAAGTATTTTTTCGATTTCCTATCCAAGTTCATAGATAGAGGAGATATCGGAAGTCATGCATAGATAGGAGATATCGGAAGTCATCGGAAGATTGACCTTATCGCTACTTGGGATTTAGTGGATTGACTAGTGGACGTCTCTGCCCATGAGACAGGGGACATGTGGCCGCGAGGAGAAAGAGAAAGGAGGCGGGAATAGGGGTCAGGAAAGTTAACATTTTGTCAGCTGACAGCCTCGATGGGTGAGAGGTATTTGGTTTTTGATTCCTTGGTCCTAGGTTCAATTCCTGCCCCGGACTAATGTTTTGAAAGATATTTTGACTCGTTCTGTTTGAACCTCTGAGTTCTCAATTCTTCCAATTGGGTATTACTGTGAGATATTTTAGATTTAGATCGACATTAATTCTTTCAAAATCTAACGAAAAACAAGTCAGTCGTAGGAAAATATTTGCCGAGTAATGACACTGTTAAAAAACCACTTACAAGTCAAGTAGTCATCCCTAAAAAGAACTATAATAGAAATTGAGCTGTGTACTGTGGACCCATCAGAAAAAGAAGCAGCACACCTAAATCACCTGAGACAGCATGACTAGCGTCCATCCCTGGTCCCCTTGAGTTGTAGGTTGTAGACCGCTCCTGAGAGTCTAGAATATTATGTAAATCGAGCCCGGCAATGGAACTGGACTACCTAGACACCTTGACTCCTGAATCGTTGACCTCTGTTATCATTGTCACTATCACTAGGGCATTATACATAGTTATAGTAATACTTGTGTCCTGGATATGACTAGCAGTATCACGACGGATAATGATATAATGATTATGGTACCAGCAGTATGGTGTCCTGTATATTAATCACTTCTCTACTTTCGGAATTATACGAATAATAATACATATTTGCAAATATTGTGATAGCCAGAGCATGTAGTGTCCTATGAATATTACTAACATCTATGCAGTAGCATCTATTGATAATACCATGTTGTTCTGTACATTACTATCATTAAGCATGATATTGAGGGTGATGGTCATAGAACTGAGACTTGACATTATCTGACACCAAAGCATGGTGATTACCGTGATAGTAACACTCAATGTATTCTGAAAATATTATTACTGATAAGTATGATAATGATTTGATTATAATAACCAAGCATCACAATATCACTGGGGCATGATAATTGATAAAGTGATATTAATAACTATCCAGGTCCTGAACATTATGTCCTGTCAAGAGTATGAAGGTCAGGTATATTAATTAGAAACTGACACAAACACAGCGATTAGATAATGGACAATCTATTTATGGAACGGTTAGAGTTTGGATTACTAATTCACAGTTGAAACTCCCCTTTTTCTGGAAAATCCACTCGGAATCCAGTCTCTCTCTATTTACCTAGCTAGTGTGTCGGTTTCACTTTCTGTTCATAGCCCAGCGAGCGTGGATACTCCAAGTACACTTTGCAGATAATTCGAAACACATAAAAATAGTTGAGATACTTATCTAGTTAGCCTCGAGAGTCAAATCGATTTTTTCCAAATACAAGCACACTACGCTGTGAACATAGTAACGTGTACCAGCTTTACACGGCGTACAACCCCAGTCTATTTACATTTGACTGTTGATATTACTGCCTTAATTGTGAGCTATGTTCCTGCGATAATGCGGGATTGGATATGTTTCAATGGTGGCTTGCCAAGTTGTTGATTATTATTTCCAACCGAAAACTTGCTTGCCAAGCTGCCTGCAAGGTAATGTGAGAAGTGGTAAATGACTTTTGTTGGACATTTTTGAAGGTGATTTCTTGAGTGGAAGAATTTGTGGATAGAATGTTGGTAGAACTTTGAAGAGAAGTTAAAGGAATGTGAGTTGGAATTGTTATGGGTTAGTTATGTTGTATGCTCAAAAATGCATTTTTGTTTTTGTTCTATTTTCTTAAAATGTAAAATAAAGGTCTTTTAACACATCAGTATGCACACTCAGCACAGTCTATAGTTTCTACTATTAAATGAGTTTAAAGTGGACAGTAATAAATTGAGTAATTTGCAGAGTAAAAAACCAGAAGATGAATCTTTCAGTATTTCTTGTTTTTGGAATATTATCTAGATACTACGAGTGTATGAGTAAATATAATAACAGAAAATAAATGTTGTATGTCCTACGTCCTACCTAAAACCTTATAACTATTTATTGTATCCACAAGTATACTTCTAAAACACAGTTCTGAAATGATGTAAATCTAAAGTATTCACTGACATAACGGCCAATTTTTCTTCTCTTATTGATTATGCACTTCTTAAGCAAAAAATTGTTAGTATGAATTGGTGATACCCACTAAACTGATGACGTGGATGTGTCACTGATATGCAGCGCTGTGCATCAGACCGATGCATATTAAATTCGCCAGACAAACAAACAAACCGAGTATCGGTTACAAAAATATTATATTTTGCAACTACTTCATCACCAGAATGTCATTCCATTATAATATATATGTATGTATCCATATGTATATATTTCATTATACGTATATGTATGTATGTATGTATTTATTATACTTATGTAAACTTCAAGGTAGGAAAAAAATGGAAAAATTCATTTTGATAATATCTATGCACTGAAAATACAAATCATGATGATTGATGATAGTAATTATTAAAAGCTTGAGTCATTATGACTTTTAACAATGATAGTGATAATTATGTGGACTAAGAAGCTTTGGTAGTCGATATGTGGTTAAGGAGCTATAGACTTGTAATGTAAACAAACTTAGCGCATGGGTCCGTGATTCGAATCCCACCCAATGCTTGGATTTTTCCTCATTATTTGAAAATGTTATCACATAGTAATACTCTGAGGGTTAGGTCATTAGGTGGTAAAAAAAGCTTTGAACATTGACCTCACCTGGTGGTTACCTTCCATTAAAGAGTCTTATTATGATGTGGTAGTGCTGATGTAGTACAATATAATAAAGATGATAACACTGTTTTTATAGTTGTATACTCACTATGCTGCTAATAATGAAATATACTCACAGATATTTATCCTCGTCTGCCCATCTCATCCTATACACGACTGAAATCTGATACATACATCCAAACAAATTCTCCTCACACACAAGAACTCATGATACATGAAAACCAAGATATGTAGCAATCAGTTATTTGAACAAACTAAAATTTGACAGGGACTAATTTCTTGTGCTGAGAGGAAATTAATCGGTTCTCGTTAATTTTATTCATGTAAGGAATTCCGTTTGACAATACGAGTATATAGATAGGCCTTCAGCCGATGTTGATGCTATGTGTGTTCAAGATTTAATAAGAAATTGCTTGATAATAAAATGCACTTTTTTGCCCTCCAGTAAGATGCTCTTTTATAAATTTACTATTTGTTGGTTTTCAGATTTAACAAGCAATTATATTGCTTTATTTTGTACTTTTGTCGTTGCTCAAACGTCTCTTTAGGTCATTGGAGAAGGGGGTACACTCCCACCGCTTTTCTAATAATGTTCTTTGATCTAACAGGTACCTACATTTATATATTACTTTCCTTATCCTATTTTTTGGTTTAGCTACTTGTTAAAATATAACCTATTTGTTTCTCTCCTTTCCTCGCTTAAAAAATACATTGCACTAATACATATTTCTGTTTTTTTTTTTTTAATTTGGGTTGAACGTCGCTTTCAACTGCATGGTCATATCTTGACGGGACATACTTCTAATTTAGTATTGAAATTGAATCCAATATATTATTTCTATTTTTAGTTATCACTTTAAATGATACAATTATATTATTTTAATTTTGGAGGATTACATTTAGGCCCATCAGAGCTTTAAGAAATGTATATCTTTGTAATGTAGCCCTTTTATCCACTCTCAAGTCCTATCTAAAGATAATATTAACAATAATGTAACAAAGTAATGCGAGTAGAACAAGGCGTAATTATCTGTGAAGCTTACAAGCTTTAACGACTGACATCATAAACTGAAATAAATAAAACAACTGTATTTTTTTCCCGAGTCGTATAATTTATTACATAGTTTATGTATAGGTATGTATATAATTTATTACATAGGAGAGACGAGAGGTATGCGCTCTGAGAAGAAGACCAAGAATCCTGTACACTTGACTCGTACTCTACAGGGTGTACTCAAAGATTGACACAGGAAAAGGTCGTCTGATGGTTAAGGTACATTTCAAGGAGTCAATAGGAATTCCAGTCTCAATGACAATATCACATTAACCTTCTTTCTTTAACAAGAAAGCGGTAGGGAAGATACTACCAAGACAGAAAGAGAGACTTGAAAAGCAAATAGGCAATTATTACAATCTTTAGGCAGTTCTCAGCTAGATGGTTGGTACCTGTAGCTACCAGCTCTCATAAGTTACACCCTGTATATAATCTCTACAGCTAGGTCTGGCAGTTCTCAGCTAGATGGTTGGTACCTGTAGCTACCAGCTCTCATTAGTAACACCCTGTATATAATCTCTACAGCTAGGTCTGGCAGTTCTCAGCTAGATGGTTGGTACCTGTAGCTACCAGCTCTCATTAGTAACACCCTGTATATAATCTCTACAGCTAGGTCTGGCAGTTCTCAGCTAGATGGTTGGTACCTGTAGCTACCAGCTCTCATTAGTAACACCCTGTATATAATCTCTACAGCTAGGTCTGGCAGTTCTCAGCTAGATGGTTGGTACCTGTAGCTACCAGCTCTCATTAGTAACACCCTGTATACAATCTCTACAGCTAGGTCTGGCAGTTCTCAGCTAGATGGTTGGTACCTGTAGCTACCATCTCTCAGTAGTAACACCCTGTATACAATCTCTACAGGTAGGTCTGGCATTTCTCAGCTAGATGGTTGGTACCTGTAGCTACCAGCTCTCAGTTGTAACACCCTGTATATAATCTCTACAGCTAGGTCTGGCAGTTCTCAGCTAGATGGTTGGTACCTGTAGCTACCAGGTCTCAGTACTATTTAAATATTTACTCTCCCGTGTGTCAGCTATTGTTTTCAATCTTAGAAGTTAATCTGCATATTACTTCTCTCTCTCTCTCTCTCTATCTCTCTCTCTCTTCTCTCTCTGTCTTGTTTCTTCAATTCCTGGTTTTCGTCGTCATCTTTTCTATCTCTAGTCTTCTTACTTTTGTGTAGTTCAACTATGTCGTTTTAAGAAATCGCACTTCTTCATCATTCCGCCCAGCCCTCTCGAATTAACCTTGGACCCCTAAATAGTCTAAATGATCACCTAAGATCTATTCTGTTCAAAGACAAAGTTTAATATGTTGTTATTTTTCTGTAGAAAAATAATCTATTATTACTTCCGAGAAATTTCTAATATTAGAAATCGGAAGTATTGTGTTCGTTTTTGTAAAAAAAAATATTTTTTTGCTCCGATTTCAATTTTTTTCATATTTCTGGACGTTTCATAACCTCCTGAGCAAATTTGGTTTTGTGTCCGTCTGTCGGTCTGTCGTTCTGTCGGTCTGTTAAAACGATTCCTTGTAACGCGCAAATCTCGGAAACTACTCGACCGATTTTGATGAAATTTTGCACACATTTAGGAGACATTTTGTAGATGGTCCCATTTTAAATTCATTGAATTCGTACTAGCGGTTCTGGGTGAAAGAGACCATGCGCCTGACCACTAACTTTTTACTTAAATGCTTATATCTCGTGAACGGTACACCCGATTTTGATGAAATTTTGTATGTATATGCATAATATTGTTTTACACAGGTTTTTTATATTTACTTTTTAATTAATTATAATTTGACTCTTATATTTAAGAAAATCCGAAATTTTGGACAAAAAAGTCAAAAAATAAGGAACACGACTTGCCGATACAGAATTTTTTGTGGAATTTAGAATGTATAAAAAACGGTTTTCTACCATTTAAAACAAATTTGAAGAAAATCGGTTGAGTTGTTTTGGAGATACAAGTAATTTACCATAAAATCTCAAAATCCACACGTGTACACAATGTGAAACAATCACGAGGAAGTATTGTGTCCATAATTGGCAGTGTTTTTTTATTAAACATTCGATAGGTAGTATCAAGAAACATTGTGCTGTCTGCTGCTCAGAGCTGACGCAAAGCTTCCTCTGCTGATGACATTAGAGCAAAGCATATACTGGAGTAGAGTATAAAACATGGGTCTCATGCAATAACAACTAATGGCTGTAAAATCCAAACGGCTGAAGTTGGTTTGCTGAAATATATATTTTTGGAACCGCCTCGACGACCGGCATCTTTTGGTACCACTTTCAGCCCCCCAGCTTAATTTCAGCCCCCCTAGGGCAGTTTATGTGTTTTGGTGAATTTACGCAATAGTGGGAATGGAAGTGTTGACCTGTAGACTCTGAGAACTGATATTTCATTGTTATATTTGGGATTCGAACCATAGACCTGTGGATTTGCAGCCTTAGCGATTGACATTAAATTACAAAGACCAAGTGTGTGTTCAATTCAGTGTCCAAGTTGAAGCGATATTATTTGTACAACAACAAAAAAAACCCCGACATTTTTGGGATTCGAACCATAGACCTGTGAACTGTCGGCATAATATTATTTCGTCAAATGCTAATTTATTCATAGCTAGAAAAGCTAACTAAAGGTCTTTATCAGTTCTAACATTGCAACTAAATTCTTCTTATCTCCTCAGGTAGACAGGCTTAGGTCATATGATGTTTGACCCCAGCCATTTCATACTGGGTGGATTTAGTCAAAATATACAGGATGGTTGTAGACCTTATTTATTCTTTTTATAGTGGGAATCGAAGTGTTGACCTGTAGACTCTGAGAACTGATATTTCATTGTTATATTTGGGATTCGAACCATAGACCTGTGGATTTGCAGCCTTAGCGATTGACATTAAATTACAAAGACCAAGTGTGTGTTCAATTCAGTGTCCAAGTTGAAGCGATATTATTTGTACAACAACAAAAAACCCCCGACATTTTTGGGATTCGAACCATAGACCTGTGAACTGTCGGCATAATATTATTTCGTCAAATGCTAATTTATTCATAGCTAGAAAAGCTAACTAAAGGTCTTTATCAGTTCTAACTTTGCAACTCAATTCTTCTTATCTATTGTTAACATGCAAACCGGCAGTTGCTATCAAAATTGACCCATGACCTCAGCCACTGATCACGCCATATCAACGATTCTCTTTTGACTAGTAAACATATACAGGGTGATGCTAGACGTAATAAAAGAATTCAATTTATTTTTTTCCCTCTCGATTTAATTAATTACATTACATTCTTTGAGTTCTTCTAAAATTGAATTTATTTCGTTTATGTGGGCTAGATAATTGCCTGCAGCTTGTGACCTTTTCAAGAGTAAAAGTCTCTCTACCAACTCATTGGGATCATTAAAGTAAACAAATTCCTTATTACGATTACTGTCAAACATAATATTTGATAAACCCGATCCCTGAAATTGTTGTATTTTACTTGACAAAGGTTCAAGTTTAGTATCCTTTATAATTCTCACGTAATTTCTTTCATCCAGATTGGTATAGTTCTCTTGATTTGGTTGTTTGAGAAACAATAGTTCCATAAGTCCGCGAGTGACTGGATATACTTTACCATCGATAGTCAAGTGTTCGCTCCTCCTCCCTTAGAAGAAAGAAGTTCGCGAAAAAAATGAAAGGTAAGTGCTTAAAATAATAAATAATGAATTTTCACGAAAATAGTAATAAATAAATCAGAAAATGAGCTCTTGAAGACATTAATATTTGAAATTTAGCGCCTATAGACCAAAGAGCTATTTACTCAGACTTTATTTGCCAAAGAGATATCTAGAGAGGTAAACAAACAAGTAAATAATAAAAAAAATCTCAAAAATTGTGTCAAATATTTGAAAAGTTGCGCCAAAGAAACCGATTATGAAAATTTATACCCTCAAAATAGTATAGAGTACAGAAAATAAACAAACAAGTAGACTTTAAAGGGAAATATTCAAATCTCTTTCTAGATTTGTGTCAAATATTTGAAAAGTTGCGCCAAAAGAAGCAGATCAAGGAAATACCAATTCACATTAAGTAATATAATAATAATACATAACTCAGATTCACACATATAAACATTCTGACAGAGTCCACTTAACAAGTTCATACGTGAACTCTATGCAGGTGTACTGAAAGTCTATTCTTGTCTTTGGATGTAGTGTATGAAAATATCCATACATAGAGATTTTAACTCTATGAACTCACTTCAAGAATCAAGAATTTGTATTTGTTCAAGAATAAGTGTATATTTGGTAATTTTATAAATTTTTGTTATGTTTCAGATAATAAAATGAAATGCTACCTATGTGAGAGATATTCCACAGCAAAAGGATCAAATTTAGACCGTCATCATAAAACATGTATAGATAAGCTCTATTGCAACCATTGTACATACAAGACGTCTAAAAAGATACAGATGAAGTCTCACATGCGAAAAAATCACATAGATAATCGCATGGATTCAACTGAATTTATTTGTAAAAATTGTAATAGTTATAAGTCTAAAAAGAAATTTAATGTTAAGAGACATCAACGTACTTGTTCAATGAAATTAAACTAGTAATACACCAGGTCGCTTGAGAGGAGCAGCTCATCGTCAATGTAATGCTGCGTATCAATCAGAATTACGAATGTCTGTGATATTACAGAATCTCAAGAACTTTGATGAACATTTAATTACTACAGAAATTGGAAAGTTCATTCGATCATTACTCCAATTTAAGTGTATACCTATGACCATTGAGAAATATTCGATTTTTAGTTTGGGAAACATTGATTTTATAGATTCTCTAGAGTTTTTTGAATGCTTCTCTCGACTCTTTAGCATCAACTTTGGATCTAAAAGATATGAAAATCATGAAACATTACTTTCCAGATGAAAGTCAGTTCAAATTGATCTGTAAAATAAGATATTTTCCCCTATGAACACATAGATTCATATGAAAAACTTGAAAATGAGAGAGAACTACCTCCTCTTGAACCTTTTTTCAATAAGTTGAGTGATAGTCAAATAAATCAAGATGACTACGATCATGTGAAAAAATGTGTGGAATACTTTCCACTGTCAAACATTAGGAGAATACCAAGATTTTATACAACAAGTGTGATGTTCTTCTACTAGCAGATGTATTTTGAAAATTTTAGAAGCACAATGCTTCATCACTAAAGCCCGGATTTTATACAGCCAAAAAGGAATAAAATATGCAATTGCATATGCAAGCGAAAAGCCCAATTTATGCAAAATTTTGAACAAAAAGCCCAATATATGCAAAAATAGAAACCCATAAACTTACTGAGCCAGGACTTAATCTTATTTTTGACAACTGGCATTGTAAAGTTAGTATCTACCTAAGTCAAAAAATGCTAATTTTAATTTTAATACAAAATAATTTACTCCTTTAACTAGAGTTTCCGTTATGCATACACATTTCTCGAGTAAAATTTAGTAGAAAAGTTGATCTTTTACAAACACAATAAATTCACTGCAAGTAAAAAACAAGCGAGAACTAAAAGAGAGGAAAGAGAACAGAGACAGAAATACAATACAAGCAGGTACCTACCCCTCTCCCTGCCTATCCTACCCTGCTGATACGTGGAGTGTAGATGAGAGTATTGCAGACGCGTTACGACACGTTTGATCTGGTTTCAGTAGGTACCCACATAACAACACAATGAAGGTAGGTTTCTACTTATTATGCTTATTTTCTACTTATTATGTAGTATAATAAGACTTGGTATCTGAAGTGGTAATTAAGGATGTTTAGATATCCATCACTGCATGAGGTAAACAAAAAATTCAAATAAATTGAACCCATCAGAGGCCGGGATTTGTTGAAAGAGGGACCATCAGCTGTTCAAAGTTGGACGCATAAATTTGTTCAGTTCGAGATAGATTCCCTCTATGTTATATGATCTCAGTGGTAGGTACACTCACAAAATGTGATTTTACTATTTACGTCCTAAGATTTGAATGGACTTTGGTAGCTCTGAGTATTTAGACAGTGTAGATACCTATTTAGCGATTCACCCCTACATGGATGAAACCCTACATAGATTTTAACATCAAAAAAGAGATCAAGCTTCATCTAAATTCGAGCAAAACCTATTTAAGCTGGTATCAAATTCATGTTTTGTTCGATGTCTCATGAATGTTAGACGCCACAAGAATTTTACATTGGTAACTAATGAATCCAAAGCAAAACCATACTCGTACATTAATAAACCTACTTTTAAACAGTTCTCAATTTTCAACAAATACTTACTAGGTATCCTCTACAACAAAACCTTAGTTACATTAAATAAACCAATTTACGCGGGAATGGTGACATTAGACGTTTTCGAAGTTAATTATGTATGACTATTTCTATAATAAACCTAAATATGATAATAATATGACATTATTTATGACTGATACTGATTCATTGTTGTTACAATTGAAAACTAAAGACTTGAATACAGACTTGATGAGTATGATTGATACACTTGATACATCTAATTACCCTACAGATCTTCCTTTGTACTCTAGTAAATGGAAAAAAATTCTTCAGTAAATGAAAGCCCTACAGATCCAATCATAGATTTCATTGGATTACGCGCTAAGATGTATGCCTTTGAAACAGAAAAAAGTAAAAAACAAGTGTATAGGGAAAGGTTTTCCTCGAGCTAATGTAACAACAATGAATATAAAAGACTACAAAAAAACACTTCTTCAAGAAAAAGCATTATCTTCTGTACAGTTTCATCAAATTTCGAGTGTAAATCATTCTTTTTACATGAAGTCAATGAAAAAAATTGCGCTTTCGCCAATGGATGATAAAAGATACCTACTGGGTGATAAAATACGAACACTTGCATATGGACATTGGAGAATCAAAGAAATTGAACAAAATATTGAATAATTACTGAGTGCTTTTATGGTTTTTACCTTATATGCTATTTTCTTTTGCTCTTTCC
Source organism: Bactericera cockerelli (assembly GCA_024516035.1). NCBI lineage: Eukaryota > Metazoa > Arthropoda > Insecta > Hemiptera > Triozidae > Bactericera > Bactericera cockerelli. Next base: position 12,814,093 of record CM044957.1, read on the forward strand.
AAGCAAAATGACATACTTATTTTCAATAAATCTATACAGATATGACATTATTTATGACTGATACTGATTCATTGTTGTTACAATTGAAAACTAAAGACTTGAATACAGACTTGATGAGTATGATTGATACAATTGATACATCTAATCACCCTACAGATCTTCCTTTGTACTCTAGTAAATGGAAAAAAATTCTTCAGTAAATGAAAGCCCTACAGATCCAATCATAGATTTCATTGGATTACGCGCTAAGATGTATGCCTTTGAAACAGAAAAAAGTAAAAAACAAGTGTATAGGGAAAGGTTTTCCTCGAGCTAATGTAACAACAATGAATATAAAAGACTACAAAAAAACACTTCTTCAAGAAAAAGCATTATCTTCTGTACAGTTTCATCAAATTTCGAGTGTAAATCATTCTTTTTACATGAAGTCAATGAAAAAAATTGCGCTTTCGCCAATGGATGATAAAAGATACCTACTGGGTGATAAAATACGAACACTTGCATATGGACATTGGAGAATCAAAGAAATTGAACAAAATATTGAATAATTACTGAGTGCTTTTATGGTTTTTACCTTATATGCTATTTTCTTTTGCTCTTTCCAAGCAAAATGACATACTTATTTTCAATAAATCTATACAAATAAATAGCTCAATAATACTTAAAATTACCATTTAAAAAAAGCCTTCTTATTTATCAACTCTCCTCGTTAATTAGGGATCAATCAGAATATACAAAACAATGAAATTACTACCGATACAGCTTTTATTAAATAAAAAGCTAGAGTTTTTTTTTTTTTAATTATAAATAACTTGATGGATTCTTTTCACTTAAAATGTTAATATTAAAAAATTACAGAATACCTGCTTAGAACATTGGGTCCCATTATTTTCACTGTAAGCTCAACCCATACGAGTATTATTATGTGGTCAAAATCCCAACTGAGATGATAACCGGCTTGACCAGATTTCGAACCAAAAAACCTCTGATAATCGATAGGTAGTAAATAAGTTTTAAAAAAAATCTTACTTTCAGTTTAGTTTACAACAAAACTTCAAAAATTTTGGGTTCAATCATAAAAATAAGATAAGTCTCCTTTTTTATAAAAAGTGCCTAAGTATGTTCAAGTAGAATATCGAAGATTTGTACAGAAAATAGACGATTTTCATAGGAAAAAGAGAGGATTACACAGTATAATTTAAAGCAAAACAAAGTCAATCATACTAACTGTACCAACTACTAAAACTAACTGATCTTGGTGGGAATCGACTTTAGGACCTACAAATTACAAGTCCAACGCTTAATCGAGCAAACCACAATGCTAATTTTTGTATGTTTAAAAATATATTCTTTATAGCTTAATTATATTATATAAAATTTGTAGTGAAAATAATCAATATGAGGTGAAAGACATCACTCTGGTTAGCTTGATCCATGAGAAGGTAAACTTATAACCTAGAGGTAATTAGTTCAAGTCCCGGTTTCAAAATAGATCAGTTTGAATAGTTGTGATATCACCAAAGTGTATAACACAGATATGATATCTATAACAGGAGATATCCAATCTTAGTAGCTAAATTGATAAAGCAACGAACTTGTAACCTGGAAGTCAATGGTGCAAGTACTGGTTTCAGCATAGATTTAGTAAAGCAAGTCTGAGTAGTTGTGATATCAAGTAAGCTTCTAAAGAGATTTTCTACTAAATTACTTACTGATTTTCTTTTGTTTCTAATGATAGAATACTATATTTCCTACATTCTAGATTTCACAAAATTTCTGTATCAGTAAGTTGAAGATCTCATTTTTTTTCTCACTTTTTGTATTTTTTTTTGGGGGGATTTTCTTGGATATCAGAGTTGAATTATATTTCATTAAAAAATAATTATAAATAGGTAGTCCATGTAAATTGTGCACAACATCTGAAGTTCAAAAAGTAAGTTTTTGTTTTAAATTAGATTGAAAATATTAAAGAAAATGTAAGTATGAATAATAACAAGGGTCTAACTCTTGACTAACCATCAGGTTTTCCTCCATCAACCTCAGAGATGAGCCCATTGGTTGGACTTGTTCTGTATGGCTCCATATTCTCTAGTTTCTCATATTATTTCATATAATATCTCTAAAGAAAAAGGAATTCCTACAAGTAGATATAATAAAAAACAAACAACTTGTATAATATTCTCGTGATAAATACCTATACACATACATACACTAATCTTTATGGCTATAGTTACTACCTACTCAATTAGAGTCAGATTCTAGAATCCTTTGATTTCTACGAGAAAAACTGGAAATTTCCTCAAAGCGTCTATCTAATTCAGTAATCGAACAATCAGTTGATGAGTGCCTGGTGCAGGACACCAGTTCAGTTGCAGATAAAGCGCGGTCAGCAGCTTCTCTTGTCAAGAGGGAGGGCTTTAGCTTCATTACGACCTGCATCATCATCTCATGATTCAAAGAAGATCCACGGATCTGTTTGGATAGAGAAGATGGGCTAAACACTAAACCTCTACAGAAGGCCCAAGATAACATCTTAATCTTCATATCCCTGAAAGGATGTTCCTTCAGACTATTTGTGGATGGGTTAAAGGCTCTTGCGATTCCTTCTGTAGGAAGAGCGAAGCGAAGTTTATTGAGGATGACCGGATCAACTTGAAACTCAAGATCGATGGTATTGATTAGCATCCAATCTCTCCAACCAACGGGTAAGAAGTTTTGAGCCAAGTCCTTGATACATGATAGAACATCATTGTCCGACGGGAGATCGTAAAGGGCTCCCATAGTGGTAAAAGATGTTGGAGTCGTCATCTGAAACAGACATAGGGGAATGTGTCTTGAAGACCAGGGATTTTGGGAATTAAACTATACTGAGAAGGTTTAGTAAGGTAACAGAAGGCTCAACTTATACTGAGAAGGCTTAACCTATACTGAAAAAGGCACAGTAAGGTAGCAACAGAAGGCTTAAACTATACTGAAAAGGCTCAGTAAGGGAACAGGAGGCTCAACTTATACTGAGAAGGCTCAACCTATACTGAAAAGGCACAGTAAGGTAGCAACAGAAGGCTTAAACTATACTGAAAAGGCTCAGTAAGGGAACAGGAGGCTCAATCTATACTGAGAAAGGATAGCTCCTTTAAAAGAGACACAATTTTAGACATTTTTTTAGGTTAGGTTAGGTTAGGTTTGAGATCAAGCTCCGCTTGTGCTTAAACCTAACCTAACCTAACCTAAAAAAATGTCTAAAATTGTGTCTCTTTTAAAGGAGCTATCCTTTCTCAGTATAGATTGAGCCTCCTGTTCCCTTACTGAGCCTTTTCAGTATAGTTTAAGCCTTCTGTTGCTACCTTACTGTGCCTTTTCAGTATAGGTTGAGCCTTCTCAGTATAAGTTGAGCCTCCTGTTCCCTTACTGAGCCTTTTCAGTATAGTTTAAGCCTTCTGTTGCTACCTTACTGTGCCTTTTTCAGTATAGGTTAAGCCTTCTCAGTATAAGTTGAGCCTTCTGTTACCTTACTAAACCTTCTCAGTATAGTTTAATTCCCAAAATCCCTGGTCTTCAAGACACATTCCCCTATGTCTGTTTCAGATGACGACTCCAACATCTTTTACCACTATGGGAGCCCTTTACGATCTCCCGTCGGACAATGATGTTCTATCATGTATCAAGGACTTGGCTCAAAACTTCTTACCCGTTGGTTGGAGAGATTGGATGCTAATCAATACCATCGATCTTGAGTTTCAAGTTGATCCGGTCATCCTCAATAAACTTCGCTTCGCTCTTCCTACAGAAGGAATCGCAAGAGCCTTTAACCCATCCACAAATAGTCTGAAGGAACATCCTTTCAGGGATATGAAGATTAAGATGTTATCTTGGGCCTTCTGTAGAGGTTTAGTGTTTAGCCCATCTTCTCTATCCAAACAGATCCGTGGATCTTCTTTGAATCATGAGATGATGATGCAGGTCGTAATGAAGCTAAAGCCCTCCCTCTTGACAAGAGAAGCTGCTGACCGCGCTTTATCTGCAACTGAACTGGTGTCCTGCACCAGGCACTCATCAACTGATTGTTCGATTACTGAATTAGATAGACGCTTTGAGGAAATTTCCAGTTTTTCTCGTAGAAATCAAAGGATTCTAGAATCTGACTCTAATTGAGTAGGTAGTAACTATAGCCATAAAGATTAGTGTATGTATGTGTATAGGTATTTATCACGAGAATATTATACAAGTTGTTTGTTTTTTATTATATCTACTTGTAGGAATTCCTTTTTCTTTAGAGATATTATATGAAATAATATGAGAAACTAGAGAATATGGAGCCATACAGAACAAGTCCAACCAATGGGCTCATCTCTGAGGTTGATGGAGGAAAACCTGATGGTTAGTCAAGAGTTAGACCCTTGTTATTATTCATACTTACATTTTCTTTAATATTTTCAATCTAATTTAAAACAAAAACTTACTTTTTGAACTTCAGATGTTGTGCACAATTTACATGGACTACCTATTTATAATTATTTTTTAATGAAATATAATTCAACTCTGATATCCAAGAAAATCCCCCCAAAAAAAAATACAAAAAGTGAAGAAAAAAAATGAGATCTTCAACTTACTGATACAGAAATTTTGTGAAATCTAGAATGTAGGAAATATAGTATTCTATCATTAGAAACAAAAGAAAATCAGTAAGTAATTTAGTAGAAAATCTCTTTAGAAGCTTACTTGATATCACAACTACTCAGACTTGCTTTACTAAATCTATGCTGAAACCAGTACTTGCACCATTGACTTCCAGGTTACAAGTTCGTTGCTTTATCAATTTAGCTACTAAGATTGGATATCTCCTGTTATAGATATCATATCTGTGTTATACACTTTGGTGATATCACAACTATTCAAACTGATCTATTTTGAAACCGGGACTTGAACTAATTACCTCTAGGTTATAAGTTTACCTTCTCATGGATCAAGCTAACCAGAGTGATGTCTTTCACCTCATATTGATTATTTTCACTACAAATTTTATATAATATAATTAAGCTATAAAGAATATATTTTTAAACATACAAAAATTAGCATTGTGGTTTGCTCGATTAAGCGTTGGACTTGTAATTTGTAGGTCCTAAAGTCGATTCCCACCAAGATCAGTTAGTTTTAGTAGTTGGTACAGTTAGTATGATTGACTTTGTTTTGCTTTAAATTATACTGTGTAATCCTCTCTTTTTCCTATGAAAATCGTCTATTTTCTGTACAAATCTTCGATATTCTACTTGAACATACTTAGGCACTTTTTATAAAAAAGGAGACTTATCTTATTTTTATGATTGAACCCAAAATTTTTGAAGTTTTGTTGTAAACTAAACTGAAAGTAAGATTTTTTTTAAAACTTATTTACTACCTATCGATTATCAGAGGTTTTTTGGTTCGAAATCTGGTCAAGCCGGGTTATCATCTCAGTTGGGATTTTGACCACATAATAATACTCGTATGGGTTGAGCTTACAGTGAAAATAATGGGACCCAATGTTCTAAGCAGGTATTCTGTAATTTTTTAATATTAACATTTTAAGTGAAAAGAATCCATCAAGTTATTTATAATTAAAAAAAAAAAAACTCTAGCTTTTTATTTAATAAAAGCTGTATCGGTAGTAATTTCATTGTTTTGTATATTCTGATTGATCCCTAATTAACGAGGAGAGTTGATAAATAAGAAGGCTTTTTTTAAATGGTAATTTTAAGTATTATTGAGCTATTTATTTGTATAGATTTATTGAAAATAAGTATGTCATTTTGCTTGGAAAGAGCAAAAGAAAATAGCATATAAGGTAAAAACCATAAAAGCACTCAGTAATTATTCAATATTTTGTTCAATTTCTTTGATTCTCCAATGTCCATATGCAAGTGTTCGTATTTTATCACCCAGTAGGTATCTTTTATCATCCATTGGCGAAAGCGCAATTTTTTTCATTGACTTCATGTAAAAAGAATGATTTACACTCGAAATTTGATGAAACTGTACAGAAGATAATGCTTTTTCTTGAAGAAGTGTTTTTTTGTAGTCTTTTATATTCATTGTTGTTACATTAGCTCGAGGAAAACCTTTCCCTATACACTTGTTTTTTACTTTTTTCTGTTTCAAAGGCATACATCTTAGCGCGTAATCCAATGAAATCTATGATTGGATCTGTAGGGCTTTCATTTACTGAAGAATTTTTTTCCATTTACTAGAGTACAAAGGAAGATCTGTAGGGTGATTAGATGTATCAATTGTATCAATCATACTCATCAAGTCTGTATTCAAGTCTTTAGTTTTCAATTGTAACAACAATGAATCAGTATCAGTCATAAATAATGTCATATCTGTATAGATTTATTGAAAATAAGTATGTCATTTTGCTTGGAAAGAGCAAAAGAAAATAGCATATAAGGTAAAAACCATAAAAGCACTCAGTAATTATTCAATATTTTGTTCAATTTCTTTGATTCTCCAATGTCCATATGCAAGTGTTCGTATTTTATCACCCAGTAGGTATCTTTTATCATCCATTGGCGAAAGCGCAATTTTTTTCATTGACTTCATGTAAAAAGAATGATTTACACTCGAAATTTGATGAAACTGTACAGAAGATAATGCTTTTTCTTGAAGAAGTGTTTTTTTGTAGTCTTTTATATTCATTGTTGTTACATTAGCTCGAGGAAAACCTTTCCCTATACACTTGTTTTTTACTTTTTTCTGTTTCAAAGGCATACATCTTAGCGCGTAATCCAATGAAATCTATGATTGGATCTGTAGGGCTTTCATTTACTGAAGAATTTTTTTCCATTTACTAGAGTACAAAGGAAGATCTGTAGGGTAATTAGATGTATCAAGTGTATCAATCATACTCATCAAGTCTGTATTCAAGTCTTTAGTTTTCAATTGTAACAACAATGAATCAGTATCAGTCATAAATAATGTCATATTATTATCATATTTAGGTTTATTATAGAAATAGTCATACATAATTAACTTCGAAAACGTCTAATGTCACCATTCCCGCGTAAATTGGTTTATTTAATGTAACTAAGGTTTTGTTGTAGAGGATACCTAGTAAGTATTTGTTGAAAATTGAGAACTGTTTAAAAGTAGGTTTATTAATGTACGAGTATGGTTTTGCTTTGGATTCATTAGTTACCAATGTAAAATTCTTGTGGCGTCTAACATTCATGAGACATCGAACAAAACATGAATTTGATACCAGCTTAAATAGGTTTTGCTCGAATTTAGATGAAGCTTGATCTCTTTTTTGATGTTAAAATCTATGTAGGGTTTCATCCATGTAGGGGTGAATCGCTAAATAGGTATCTACACTGTCTAAATACTCAGAGCTACCAAAGTCCATTCAAATCTTAGGACGTAAATAGTAAAATCACATTTTGTGAGTGTACCTACCACTGAGATCATATAACATAGAGGGAATCTATCTCGAACTGAACAAATTTATGCGTCCAACTTTGAACAGCTGATGGTCCCTCTTTCAACAAATCCCGGCCTCTGATGGGTTCAATTTATTTGAATTTTTTGTTTACCTCATGCAGTGATGGATATCTAAACATCCTTAATTACCACTTCAGATACCAAGTCTTATTATACTACATAATAAGTAGAAAATAAGCATAATAAGTAGAAACCTACCTTCATTGTGTTGTTATGTGGGTACCTACTGAAACCAGATCAAACGTGTCGTAACGCGTCTGCAATACTCTCATCTACACTCCACGTATCAGCAGGGTAGGATAGGCAGGGAGAGGGGTAGGTACCTGCTTGTATTGTATTTCTGTCTCTGTTCTCTTTCCTCTCTTTTAGTTCTCGCTTGTTTTTTACTTGCAGTGAATTTATTGTGTTTGTAAAAGATCAACTTTTCTACTAAATTTTACTCGAGAAATGTGTATGCATAACGGAAACTCTAGTTAAAGGAGTAAATTATTTTGTATTAAAATTAAAATTAGCATTTTTTGACTTAGGTAGATACTAACTTTACAATGCCAGTTGTCAAAAATAAGATTAAGTCCTGGCTCAGTAAGTTTATGGGTTTCTATTTTTGCATATATTGGGCTTTTTGTTCAAAATTTTGCATAAATTGGGCTTTTCGCTTGCATATGCAATTGCATATTTTATTCCTTTTTGGCTGTATAAAATCCGGGCTTTAGTGATGAAGCATTGTGCTTCTAAAAATTTTCAAAATACATCTGCTAGTAGAAGAACATCACACTTGTTGTATAAAATCTTGGTATTCTCCTAATGTTTGACAGTGGAAAGTATTCCACACATTTTTTCACATGATCGTAGTCATCTTGATTTATTTGACTATCACTCAACTTATTGAAAAAAGGTTCAAGAGGAGGTAGTTCTCTCTCATTTTCAAGTTTTTCATATGAATCTATGTGTTCATAGGGGAAAATATCTTATTTTACAGATCAATTTGAACTGACTTTCATCTGGAAAGTAATGTTTCATGATTTTCATATCTTTTAGATCCAAAGTTGATGCTAAAGAGTCGAGAGAAGCATTCAAAAAACTCTAGAGAATCTATAAAATCAATGTTTCCCAAACTAAAAATCGAATATTTCTCAATGGTCATAGGTATACACTTAAATTGGAGTAATGATCGAATGAACTTTCCAATTTCTGTAGTAATTAAATGTTCATCAAAGTTCTTGAGATTCTGTAATATCACAGACATTCGTAATTCTGATTGATACGCAGCATTACATTGACGATGAGCTGCTCCTCTCAAGCGACCTGGTGTATTACTAGTTTAATTTCATTGAACAAGTACGTTGATGTCTCTTAACATTAAATTTCTTTTTAGACTTATAACTATTACAATTTTTACAAATAAATTCAGTTGAATCCATGCGATTATCTATGTGATTTTTTCGCATGTGAGACTTCATCTGTATCTTTTTAGACGTCTTGTATGTACAATGGTTGCAATAGAGCTTATCTATACATGTTTTATGATGACGGTCTAAATTTGATCCTTTTGCTGTGGAATATCTCTCACATAGGTAGCATTTCATTTTATTATCTGAAACATAACAAAAATTTATAAAATTACCAAATATACACTTATTCTTGAACAAATACAAATTCTTGATTCTTGAAGTGAGTTCATAGAGTTAAAATCTCTATGTATGGATATTTTCATACACTACATCCAAAGACAAGAATAGACTTTCAGTACACCTGCATAGAGTTCACGTATGAACTTGTTAAGTGGACTCTGTCAGAATGTTTATATGTGTGAATCTGAGTTATGTATTATTATTATATTACTTAATGTGAATTGGTATTTCCTTGATCTGCTTCTTTTGGCGCAACTTTTCAAATATTTGACACAAATCTAGAAAGAGATTTGAATATTTCCCTTTAAAGTCTACTTGTTTGTTTATTTTCTGTACTCTATACTATTTTGAGGGTATAAATTTTCATAATCGGTTTCTTTGGCGCAACTTTTCAAATATTTGACACAATTTTTGAGATTTTTTTTATTATTTACTTGTTTGTTTACCTCTCTAGATATCTCTTTGGCAAATAAAGTCTGAGTAAATAGCTCTTTGGTCTATAGGCGCTAAATTTCAAATATTAATGTCTTCAAGAGCTCATTTTCTGATTTATTTATTACTATTTTCGTGAAAATTCATTATTTATTATTTTAAGCACTTACCTTTCATTTTTTTCGCGAACTTCTTTCTTCTAAGGGAGGAGGAGCGAACACTTGACTATCGATGGTAAAGTATATCCAGTCACTCGCGGACTTATGGAACTATTGTTTCTCAAACAACCAAATCAAGAGAACTATACCAATCTGGATGAAAGAAATTACGTGAGAATTATAAAGGATACTAAACTTGAACCTTTGTCAAGTAAAATACAACAATTTCAGGGATCGGGTTTATCAAATATTATGTTTGACAGTAATCGTAATAAGGAATTTGTTTACTTTAATGATCCCAATGAGTTGGTAGAGAGACTTTTACTCTTGAAAAGGTCACAAGCTGCAGGCAATTATCTAGCCCACATAAACGAAATAAATTCAATTTTAGAAGAACTCAAAGAATGTAATGTAATTAATTAAATCGAGAGGGAAAAAAATAAATTGAATTCTTTTATTACGTCTAGCATCACCCTGTATATGTTTACTAGTCAAAAGAGAATCGTTGATATGGCGTGATCAGTGGCTGAGGTCATGGGTCAATTTTGATAGCAACTGCCGGTTTGCATGTTAACAATAGATAAGAAGAATTGAGTTGCAAAGTTAGAACTGATAAAGACCTTTAGTTAGCTTTTCTAGCTATGAATAAATTAGCATTTGACGAAATAATATTATGCCGACAGTTCACAGGTCTATGGTTCGAATCCCAAAAATGTCGGGGGTTTTTTGTTGTTGTACAAATAATATCGCTTCAACTTGGACACTGAATTGAACACACACTTGGTCTTTGTAATTTAATGTCAATCGCTAAGGCTGCAAATCCACAGGTCTATGGTTCGAATCCCAAATATAACAATGAAATATCAGTTCTCAGAGTCTACAGGTCAACACTTCGATTCCACATATAAAAAGAATAAATAAGGTCTACAACCATCCTGTATATTTTGACTAAATCCACCCAGTATGAAATGGCTGGGGTCAAACATCATATGACCTAAGCCTGTCTACCTGAGGAGATAAGAAGAATTTAGTTGCAATGTTAGAACTGATAAAGACCTTTAGTTAGCTTTTCTAGCTATGAATAAATTAGCATTTGACGAAATAATATTATGCCGACAGTTCACAGGTCTATGGTTCGAATCCCAAAAATGTCGGGGGTTTTTTTTGTTGTTGTACAAATAATATCGCTTCAACTTGGACACTGAATTGAACACACACTTGGTCTTTGTAATTTAATGTCAATCGCTAAGGCTGCAAATCCACAGGTCTATGGTTCGAATCCCAAATATAACAATGAAATATCAGTTCTCAGAGTCTACAGGTCAACACTTCCATTCCCACTATTGCGTAAATTCACCAAAACACATAAACTGCCCTAGGGGGGCTGAAATTAAGCTGGGGGGCTGAAAGTGGTACCAAAAGATGCCGGTCGTCGAGGCGGTTCCAAAAATATATATTTCAGCAAACCAACTTCAGCCGTTTGGATTTTACAGCCATTAGTTGTTATTGCATGAGACCCATGTTTTATACTCTACTTACTGGGCAAGTTGAAGCCACTCATTATTATCTGCAATCAAAAACAAGGCCATGATAGTAATGGTAATGCTAATAATTTTAATAAAATAATAACTTTGGTTTTTTATATCATTGTCTCTTGTGTTACTCTTGTGATGTTGGCGGTTCCGTTGTTGTTCGCCTGCTAGAAGTCCGCAGTTCTGCTCTGCGGTGATTTTGGGAGAAGATAATGAATGCTGACAATCCTCTAGGATCTTACCTGACAGGGACCAAGGCTAGAGAGAGCCTTTAATAGACAGGGTTCAGGATGGAGTAGTCACGGAACCTACCTAATTAGATCACAGATAGATGAGTAAGTCGTTTCATACTGTCTTCACTGTTGAATCAAACAGGTAGGGCTAGGTGCAAATGGCGTCTAATGAACAGAAATGCACCTGACAAACTGAATGTCAGCTTTTCAATGTACAGCATCCGGCTGATTCCGAGTGGTTGGGGAAAGCTGCCATTCTCGTCTCAACGAGGTAGTGTTAATGATGGTGAAATAAGTATTTCTAGATTAAGCAAAGCGCTAGTTTAGCAACGCCGCGAAATATAAAACAACCAAAAACTCTTGAAACATTAACCTTTACACTTGAAGATACATTTCAGGCAATCTCAAAATTCATAATGTGGCACTGCTACCGAAACTTTTAGTTTCATCAGACGCAAGAGTTGTTCATTAAGAGTATCTTCTTCTGTATGCACAGGAATATATTATTTGTTCATCCCAATTTGGTAGCTTCTCAAGATGACCTATACCCAGTAACGGAACTATTTTATGTCTGCAGGAGACTCGAACTCTCAGACCTATTAAATCTGAGTTGGGTTCATAAAACTGATAAGTTCAACATTAGCGTGCAATGTTTTATCGCCTAGCATTAATTCACTTCTGCCCGTTTCATGAACTTCAAATTAGCCAGACAGAGAATTGCCAAAATATTAGCTTAATGAACTTTTTATTACCTAGAACTGAACCAACCTCGGGAGCTAAGTGCTCAGCAGCAGAATCTGTATCGGTCGTTCGGAACTCGAATCCAGGTCTTGATGTAGAATTTAGATGTGAATAACCAGTGCTCTCTCTATCTAGATTTTCAGTGCAAGTGCAAGGCCGTCCAATAATGCGAACAGTCTTCAATAAAACGTCTCCACATTGAAATTTTGATAGAGCTACCGTAAAACGTATCCTCTTTTCGTTGATGGCTACCACGCAATTCTTTGAGAAAAATTCCTGTTTCCCGGGTATGGCTTTTATTAAAATTCAGTATGGAATCACTGTCCAGTGTGTGGTATAGTCAAGTAGGGACTAAAATTTGATTTTATGTATGGACGAAGAAAACCTGGAATCCACCCTCCACTGATTCCCATCAGGTGGGCTACGCCACTGCTCCAGTATCACAGCAAGACATCTGTCCACTCGGACTGGACATGGCTTGACATCAGGACATACTCCAAGCATGTCACTGGCTCTTGCTGATATAGCTTGTCACTAAGTACATTGTGTGCAAGTCACTTGCATAGTTTCTAGACTTTTAATTAATGTACTCATCGGCTGTCCTGGTAATGTGAGTGCGCGGTGATTGCCTCACACGGCTTCTTGTAAATTGTCCTGAGAGCTTCTTAATCTTGACTGGTTGAGGCAGGGAATTTCGGACACAATGAGAGACTCGGAGGAATGGCGGAGATAATGAACGAGCCATCCACGTTTTGGAAATGGCAGAGTAACAAGGTTAATCAATTTGGACAGCACATGCCGTTTTTTCTTTTTCATTTTGATCTGAACAACTCTTCTTATTTTCTTTATTGTTGATGAGGATCATGTGTCTCTCTACATGATCCTCAATATCCTCATCAATATCGTAAAACACTGGCACTGATACCTTTTTTAATTGCCAGATGCCAATGAAATTATTTCTATGAAAACCATTTGAAGTCGTTGGTGCTATTCACACAGCCTTGAAATTCTATGTATGCACTCCTGTATTCGTTTATCCTCTCATATTTACCCTTTTAAGTTTTTGGAATACTCTAGACAAAAACTTTTACCAAGTTTGTTCGAAACCTTCTGAAGTTCACAATAGAGGCAAGAACTTGTACCAGCACTCACAATTAAAAAACAGAAGAACAAGTTCTCTGTCCTTTTCCTTTATCTCTCTCTCTCTCTCTCTCTCCTATTCTCTTTTGTTCCATTCTCCTCATCGCCTGTTCTCTATTGAGCATTTTCATATGTCAACATCATGGTCTGGCTTCATTAAAACATTTATTATCTAATTATTTCCATTGTGCCCCGCTTCATATTGTCTACATCTTGACAACACACTTGTCTTATTAAATGAAGTCACAGATGATATCACCGTGTGCACCGGATGTATCCGGGTCGGCTATTCGAGGAGAAGGGGTTCGATTCCTAGAGAAGGGATGAAAATGATGAGGCGGAGAGAACCCTAGAATTAAGCCTATGTGCGACCACCCGCATCACATCCCTTCAATACTTCTCCCTATGCCGTGATTATTTTTGGACAAACATTTGTGAGCCGTCGTTTCTATGATATGTCTGTTATCTCTTATATTTCCGGTGTTAAATGTTTTATTAGCTGTTGGTTGATGCGAGGAGGTGGGCTTGTAATTGGGACCGGTGGGGCTGCTGTATTGCTGTCGGCAGATGAGAGGAAGGCGAGATTACAGGTTTACGATTATTAGTTTGGTTGGAGATTTAAAATTTAAGACGGTAGGAACTGTAGGAAGCTTACTGGAAATTGAAATCCAAATCCTACATAAATCTCTTTCCGACTCAATTATTTTAGAAAAGATTTGACATTAATGGCAGAGTCTGACGAAAGCGCCGACCTTGTCCGAAAAATAAAAAAAAATATCAAGAAAATAAATAATAATGCAACATTAAAGATGTTTGAAGTATCAGAATTGATTTTTGAATAGTCAGAATAACGAAAGTATGGACTAATTTTCTCTTTTGGTTGCCCATTCTTGCTTTATAAAAAGTCTATAAACATCAATATTATCAGAAATTCTATACACCAGAACTTGAACTCAAAATTATTAATAAAGGTAAATTGGAAATTCCAAACTCATTTATTTAAAATAGGAAAATGAATGAGATTAATTGAGATTAATTATCATTTTAAGGAGGGAGTAGATAGAACAGAGCATAAGCCTCCTCACTCCCATCATATAGGGTAGGACGGGGCATGAGCCTTCTCTCCCATCATAATAGGGTAGGATGGGGCAGTACGCCACCCCGTCGATAAAGTGATAGCTGATTGATTTCATTTATTAGTGGAAACAATTCATTTTCCACACATACAGCTAACTTCATGCGTACCTACATGATATAGGAATCGATTTGTGGAGAATTTTGGCTCGTTTATGGTCGACCATTTTAAACTATTTTCATATTCTGACCCTGGGTTTCGTTTTAACACCGTTATACGATTTAATCATATGCTTAATCATATTAAATCTCATGCCCATTTACATAGGTACAGTTACCAACAGAAATAAACCTTTTTTAGTAATCAAAAACTTGGCATGACTGTCACTCCTAATCTTCTGCATTTCAAATTCAAGTCGTACAGAATTGAATTATAAAATATTCAAAGTCTCTATATTTTTACACGGTGTAATCTTATTTATATAATACTCAGATATACCTATGGTGTTGAATACCACTGATTGTATACATGTCTGCTACATTGCTACCCAATAGGTAGTATATCTATATCACATTATCACATGCTACTTATTGTATGGTAATCGCTCTATCAACACCTTCAGTGTAATCTCCTTCTTGTAATCTCATTTCCAATCATCCTGCCCAGAGATTATCATCAGCTCCTGGAAACTAAATTACTCCCCCCTCTCTCTGTCTCCTGTCCTCTTCCTCTTCTAATTCAATTGAATCCAATCTCATGTGATACAAATTCATCATTTCAAGTCATGTGCAATACATACATAGATGTTTGTGATAGTTTTATGTTTATAGGCGTTCTTACCTATAGCTTTATGTCCATAGGCGTTCTTACCTATAGCTATATGTTCATAGGGGTTCTTAAAAAAAAGGAGTACTTAATATATCAAAATGTTTTTATAAATATCAACCTTCTTGTTCTCGATGTCATTATTTTCACACCTTTAGTGATTGACAATTTGTTTTTATTCTTCTTTGTATGTTATGTATGCTTTTGGATATATCCTTTACGATCAATCTCTACATCCAGACCTTTTCAAGTACAAAACCGAAGGACATACGTACAAAAGTGTGAAGTTCTGCTGTTTTCATACCCAAGTCCAGTTAGGATTTACTGAGAACAAAACATAAAGGGTTCATCAAAAACCTCACTGATGTTAGTGAGAAGATTAAGGTGATAGGTGACCTAATCTATGATACAGTGATTTTTCTATATCACTGTAAGATCTAAGATCCACAGTCCAAGTTCAATGTACCATTCATTCTATTGAATATGTGGTCTATATCTATGGTTGTATTTGTTATCCTGTCCAGTAGAACTAGCTGGAACTAGCTTGTTCGAAAAGTGATTTGGTTTAATAGCCAGAATAAATAAAATCACAGGACACAATATTACAGAGCTCATGTGTGACATAGCTCACTCCCACTAAGCCAAGTCCTAAACTTCTAACTTTGAAACCTATTAGTATCATTATTTAGTGTATATAACATCACAATTCAATGTTGGCACACTATAATAAATTTCAAAAAAAAAAAAAAAGTATCATTATTCTTGTTTTCCTCTTGTCAATAGCATCATCATTATTGTTCATATCTTTATTATTATTGAATATTTTTCAATAATAATAATGGTGGTAAATAAAAGTTCTCCTAAACATTCTCCTAAACATTCAAAGAGCATCAAGAGTAAACTAAACAGTGCCATCTCTTTATATTCTGTACAAACTACAAACCAAGTGTAAAGTGAACAGAAAAATTCAAATTCCGATCTATCCCAAAAATAAGTACCCATATTTTTGGGATAGATCAGTTGGATAGTCTTCATGTAGAAGAAAAAGGGCAAGATCTAGATTTCATTTCCATCATTCCTTGGCTGGAGGTGTTGTAGCGTAAGCTGCTTGCGTATTATTCCACCTAAATAGACTTTGACAAAACAGATGTTTCATTTAATGGCATTCAGAATTTAGGTACAAGAACTATTTCTTGTAGAATGCATTTAATAACAACTATTGTTGATCATTGATGAAGAAAATCTTCTCACTTTTTGGACCTAAGCTAGGTTCTTACTAATTATCTTGTTAAAAAAGAGCATTTTATTCACCCCTAATTCTGACAATGGTTCGATAGTATGTATTGTATAGGTTTGGCAACTGCGGATTACTATAGAAAATCTCATGCATGAATGGAAACGCAGCCTAAGTCTGAATAGGTATCAATGGTGTTGGAACTATCGGCAACGTTGGTGGAGAATGTGGCTTTCTTTTTCCTCCGCCTCTTCAGTGTGGACCTTCGTTAGTGTAACGTTAGGCCATGCATTGTAGATAGCTGGTTCAAATCAAGACCACTTTCGAGTTTAGATCTCATTAATTAGAGATTATTTTGCACCATTATTAATCAGATATTAATCTGATTTTGTACAAGATGCCCATATACTATGTACATATTTATGTTGTGTGTAAATTTAATTGTACAAATAAAGGCTACATTACATTATCATCACAGAGAGGTACAATGGAAAGCTAAGTGTGATGAAATCCAGAGGAAGTTCCAGCAAGGAATAGTTAATTCATTACTTCGATGGTCTCTTTTAGTAGAACTAAAGAGTGTGGGTGATGGACTTGCATACAATTTCCTTTAAATCCAGGATCCTTTGTTCAAAACACGCCTCGTAAAAAGATTTTGTATGAAATTATTTGTCACAGTCACACAATGCATATTTCGACAAAAAAGAGTGATTTCCTCAATGAATGAACAGAATTTGTATGTGAGACTCGAATGTATAGAAAGTCATTTTATGCACACATGACTAAATAGGCATTTCCAATTGATTCTTGTAAATTCCAATCTATTGGAAACGTGTTTGGTTCTCTAAGAACGTGAATTTTTACTATGATTTCTTACTATTATATTTTCTTTTTTTGTGAATGAATGAATGAATGAATCGGATGAATGTTCAATGAGATCCAAGGTATAGCACCTGAGGATATTAATAGAACGGAATGGTGTCCTGCTGGGGAGTAGGTATTGTAATTGTCATCAGAGAGTTACTTGGGACACTAATTTATCTCCTTCCTGTGGGATTTGCGGCCCTCCTATCTTTTTTAATATTTTTATTTAAGTTTCATTTAGTACTATCTGCCATAGGAATTCCCAACCCTCCTTTGCTCCGGTATTGAGCCACCTCCTCCTTGATTCCTAAGGTACCCGCAGATAGAGGAAGTAACAGGTAGATGGGGATTCAAAGTCCAAAAGCCAATTATTTATCTTCTATGTTAAAGCCGACTTTTATGTTCTTTTCAGACCTTTTTCCTTGATCCTTCTTCTAGTTTACCCTCACTTCCAGTTCTTAAATCTAATTTATATCCTGAATTCTTCAAATTTAAGGATGCTCATCTGTGAAGGTCAGTATCACCCGCTTTGTATTCAATCTGATTTCTATCTCTGAAATGTTACCTGACCAAATCCATTTCCTCTTTGTTCAATGTTAAGGTTATTTGATAAGTTTCCGAATTGGAACAAAATCAATAAAAATCAATGTACAAATACAAACTTGCTAAGCTAACAAATTCTGGTGGAATCAAACATTAATAATACATTATGGAAGTACCATATCCTGTATTGCAGGTGGTATTCCTGCTGTTTTACTTGAGTTCTGGTCATTCCACGATCATCAAATTCTGTAAACGTGAGAATATATTCAATTATTTTTCAGACAGACAAATAGTTGGGTGTTCATTCAGTGACGCGTTTCACATTTTTGGTGTCCAGACTGAAGTGGGCGGGAGCGTAGCGCCTTGCGGGGTGCCATCTTCAGCAGGCTAAAATACATCATCGAATTAATGAAACTCGTATACCTAGCTAGTGGTAATACATATTAATTTAAACCAAATGCTGTGATTTCAGAGGAATTTCATTTAAAAAAATTAAATATCCAAATAAAGAAGTTGATTCCAAACACTGGTAATACATATAACTCTCATGTTGGTGTTTCTGTGTAAGTGGTTGGATTCGTAGGTATTTGTTTTTCCTGGTGTCTTCTTCATTTAACAGTTGGGTGTTCATTTTTAATGAGGGCCTATTTCTTGATTCAAAATGGGTGCTTGCCAACTCAATCGATTTAAGTATGAAATCAAGAAAGGTAATCAGATTTTCAATAATGACATTAAAAAGGAACAATCCAATGAGTTTTCACAATATTCAATTTTGTCTTTTCTTCTCAGAAAGTCATTTGCCTATAATTTTGACAAGACCAATACTTGAATACCAACCTCCTGAATAAAGTACACTGCGCTAGCCACTTACCTACTGAGGTAGAATATTTATAATACTATCTAACATTTCCAACAATGAGCACTAGATTCGGATGTCAAGTTTACATCTTCACGCTTGGAGAGACCATTACGTTACGCCAAACTATAATAGGCAACTAATGGCACTGTAATTTTTATGACATGATTGAAGAATGGTGAAGTTTCCTCTTGGTTGTAACCCGGGGTCAAGGTTATCACGTCTATCCTTGATAGGTCCCCCTGCCCAATTTGACCACAATATACATCCTTCTTTAATTGCTTGATATCCTACTCTCTTTTTTATAGTCCAAATTAAGCCCTTAAGTATTAGGGTCCAATGTTTTTTTATTGTGACCATTAAATTAGGTAACCCATCTTCGCCTAAGCTAGGTTAGGTTTTTTATTATTCAAACTTGTGTTTTTGACACTTTCACTCTATTTTCAGCGCGGACATCGTCTGGTTTTTATGATGCCAATGTTTTCAAAACAACCTTCTTAATTGAGATTCGGCTTGTGTTTGTTGACCTTTCTGTTTGCATTGTCTGGCATGTTGTTTATGAGCCTATTGAAGGATTTATGATGGTCGGTCCTCCGGAGTCGTAATGTTCCATGTATGACGTATTCGTTGCGAGGATATATTATCTTTTGTTTTCAATGTCTCGCACTGGGGCGGTATGACTGATGTGATCATAAAGTTTTCAATTCTCAATGTCAAGTATTGTAATCGTTGATTTGGGATAACCTTATGATGTAATAGTTGGCATTTCTTCCTATGAGCTATGTTGTGCAAAGGTAGAGTGTGGGATGGCGCTATTGTCTTGAATCATTTAACCTTGTCATTCGAGATGCAAGCTAGACCGACAAAGTGTTTTTTTTATGAATATTATTATGTGCATATAGATAGGAAAGTGAATTGAAGGATCCGGATATATGATTTTCAATTATTATATTTTCAAATGTTTATTTCTTACTTTTTATTACCATTTTCTCATAAATATCGCCCAAAAAGGTCAGTTAAAGTTTGAGTTTTGTTTTATTAATCAGTTTCAGTATGCAGTTAAGTAACTCAGTATAGGGAATATCTGACTGAAATAACCCTTTTCTTTTCTATTATTAAAATAGAGGAAGGAAATGATGCAGTTATTTGAAATCTGCGAGACGTCTCGCATACCTATCTTTGTTGGATAGAAGGAAATTCAAGCTAGATTATCTATAGGTTTGTATGTTTAGCTAGAGTCTATAGATATTGGCATAGGCAGAAGTTGCCTCATTGAAATGAAATAACGTTTCTAGTTGACAGACAATAAACAGAAGGAAAATATAGCGAAAAGAAGGGACAGATGAAGAGGAAGAGATGGGTGAAGGAGGAGCTGAAAGAAAAGAAAAAGATTAGAGAGGAGGAAGGAAAGAGGATGAGAGAGAGAGAGAGAGGAGGAGGAGGAGGAGATGGAAAAGGAAGAACAGATGGTGGAAGAATGGGATGGCGGAGAAAATAATAATCCCAATGGCGCCTGTTTGGATTTCAAAACAAACATAATAAATATAGGAAAGAAAGGAGATGACGGATGAGGCAATAATGAAATGGAAGACTAGGGAGAGAATGGGAGAGGCTTGACACACAATGAGCTCTCATGACTTTGCTCCTACCTTGGCTTTTATCGAGCGAAGAAATATCTGGGACAACACTGAGGACTGGAGCTCTACCTAGCTCTAATTTATTGCTACTATAAGTACCAATAATATCTATGTTATTACTTTTGTCAAACACTATATTGAAAATTATTTACCAACGACCGACGTTGGTACCACAACTTACCTGTTCATTCAACTTTAATGTGACAAACATACGAAACAATATATTATGCTTTGTAATGATAATATATAAATTCAATTTAAAATAATATGAATCTGGATCATGTGGCACTTATCTACCAAATTTAGTATTTATAATTTATTATCTACAAATCTAAGACACAAAGATACGATTTTTTTTTTTTTTTTGATAAGATCAGATGGCACATTAGCGAGCATTCCATAGTCAATAGAATACAATTTTTCTGATTCCTTCCAAAGGATTGATTTGGTGTAGATCAAAAAATGAATTCTTGTAGAATTTAGGTTTCTTCTAATATTGAATTGTAGAACCTAGACTTCAACCTCCAGTCAGATCCCCAATTACATTGAAATGACTGGAGACTATTAATTCCGAGCTCGTAGGGTCCAACCGTTTAGGACTGGAATACTTTTTACCCTCCAACTCAACGTACTATAATTACCCACTTTTTTAACAAAAAATATAAGAAGTAATAAAAAAAAAGAAGTTTAATAAGGTATCTGTTACGTTTGTTTGGGTCTCTGTGAGCCACGATGATTTACGAAAACGTTTTTCAATCATAATTATAGGTGCTTGGATCTCAGAAACATTCACTGGTCACTGCAGTACCCGGCTATTAGGATATTACCGGTGTAATTTAAAATTAAAATTGAAACAATTTTTTGTATTTACATTTTTAAGATTAATTTGAAATTCGAAACAGTTTAGAATTGTTTGATTGAGAGGGAAACTGTATATGAGTTTGAATCAGAATCTTTTCAATCGATGGAATGCTATGAGAAAAATGACCAAATTCAGTCGAATAAACTGTTGAATTATTTATTTATTCAGCCATGTTCAGTTTTTTTTTATATTTTACTTCAAAATTTTGATTTAGCTGTTTTACGAGTTCCTCTATGTCAATATTTTTTCCCATTTAATCAAAATTAATGAGTTGATTTTTTTTTCATCCATACTATGATGTTATCAGATGCCTCTTATGAGAGGAAGGACATACGAACCTAATAATTGGGTATGCATTTCGAATAGATTTTGTAGGTTTTGAATAAACAGCCCACACATGTACTCAATATAGCAGAGCTCCTCAAAGCAATTATAATGCTGGTTAATTTGTTCAACAAAAGTAGAATAAGAAGCTCTGTATCTTGATGCAAGAGGAACCTCTAATAACTTAACTAATGAACCCGGTCAGACTCTGAAAGCTCAAGTCAGAACGAAACTTTGAAAAAATACAAAGCTCATCTAAAACCGAAACGAAATAATTGTTTCTCCAAGTGAAATGAATGAGCCATAAATAAGCAATATAATATTATTGGTCAAATATACATCTCGGGTGAGTACTCTTTGTTGGAGGTAGAGGATTGAATGATGCTCTGTGGATGCTGGCTGTAATCTTGTAAAAAGTTAATTGCAAAGAAAAACAAATAAATTTGACAACCCGGGCCCCGCCAATTGGCCCTTTCTGTTCTGTTCAACCATGTGAGTATTGAAATATGGTCTTCCAGTTCTCCCCGTCCTTCAGCACAAGTTATCATTACTTCCCATCCTTACCTAGGTTAGACTTTCAGAATTATTTTTACTGCTGGAATGTGGGACTTTAATAGTCCTAATCGGGAAGTATAAATAAGGCGATAATGTATTATTATTACATTTTGAAAATTTAATATCAAAATAGGTACTTATAATACATATGACATGAAGATCCCTCGAAGGTTTTAGTGTATTTGGTCAGGTGATAGATGAGACCTTTCATACTGATGTGTAGCATAGTGTGGGTTCAAATTTTATACATAAAATCTCAGATGACACGAAATCCCATAAATCGGTAACATAATCAGGTAGCGAAAGCCAGAAGGTCTTGTCTATCTATACCATCAGTTCCATTATGAAAGCCAGAAGATCTTCCTGAAATGTAAATACCTTCACGCAAGGTCAGAAAGGGTTCATATTGGCCTAAACAAATAAAAAGCTTCGTTATAGAGAGCTTCAGGACTGGTTTCATGTGTGTATGATCAGCAACTTTTGCAATGTTTTGACATAGCGTCTTATGTCTACGACCCTCTTCGGTCCTCCGTTGCCTCCGCTACTTTTTTCAGTGGTTCGATTCGTTTACATTTTTCACACATTTACAAGACCACATCCAATCACTAACTTATACATATGTTTGGTAATCTGTTGATATTTTGACATGACTTCTCGACATTTTTCAATGAGGATGATTATTCCTCATTTTGTTTGTTTTCTTGTCGAACAAACAACATGACAAAATAATCATTTGTTTTCCTTAAAAGATGAAACATCTAAATTCTGTTATTGATCAAGTTTAAGTAGATTTTGATAGGACGTAGAAGTTATTTATAATTACCTACACCATTTTTCACTTTATTGCAAATATTTTTTAATAAACAATTCAATCTCTTGCCATTGTATCCCGAGTTCATCTACTTTCAAAATGTCAATAATTTCTGAGTCTGTGTGAACCTGTGCAAAGGTAAAATATGGCACAGAATAAATGTCTTCATGATTATCTGCATAATGGTTGATATCATCTTTAACAGAATTGCTATTTATCTGTTACTTGTTTCCATTGGATTTCAATTGACCAATGACCATGCCTGTGCCTCTCTGAAGGACCAGGTGACCAAAGAGAGTGTATTGTGCTAATAAAAGAACAACCTAGTATATGCTTCCTCCCGGCTCTATCATAAGTCTGGCAATGTCATAAGTCTTGTAATGCTTGTTGTGCCATTTCACATTGGCTGTAATATTCAGTCATTCCTGCGACTCAAAGATATGAGTGGTTTGGCTCTGGCGAGTATGTAAGCTACACTCTCTCAGCTAACAACTGAATGAAAAATGCAATGTTATCTGCAGTCTGCAAAGTATTTTGGTTTCTAACTTAAATTAAATTGTTAATTAGATGATTCAGATACTACCTAGAGTTGCAAAGTTAGCTAACAATCACCATCTTAACATTCCTAACTTATGTAGACTAAAAGAGTCTCCTCTTCTTGGAACTTCCAGAAAAATGTGGCAGACACTGTAGCGATGTCGAACCACATCAATTGTACACTTGTACAATCACTAACCACTTAACTGACTGTGTTCACCTCTACTGCGAAGTCAATAATCACGATACGTCCAGTTTCGTCCGATGCTAACTTCCATGTTATTTTGGCATCTCTAAATGTAAACCTACTGCCAAGTTTTCCACTTTTCATTTAACCTGTTGTTCCAGAAACAATAATCTTGATTAGATGAGCTTGTGGTCCCACTAACCTTGTAAAGAAGCCCTCTTTGTATATTCAGGCCTGATCGCCTTCAGTCCACTCAGGAGGAGAAGATAAATACCGGGCAATTATTCAAACACTGGGGCGGGCCCTGTCAGGAATCTTGAAATAGTAACTTTCCTGAGAGCCTCTGGGCCACCAAATATATATTCTTTTTTACCAATTCCGCCCATACTCTCTTCCAAGCTCCTCCGAGGTTCTGTATAATTCACTCGCATTGTTATTTCCTATGCGGGAGTGGTTCTCAAACTTTGCTCTGAATGGATCTGTCCACCTAAAAATCATTGTTGTTCGTAGAGTAACGGTACCAATCAAGAAACTATCTTTGTGATAGTATTCAGCCATAACATTTCAATATTTTCCTGTACGATTGTCGTTCAGTTGTGAGGAGCATTTCCTCTTAAGGATTTTATTTCTATGTACATCTCTGATGGCAGATATTACTCTTGAATTTAAGCTGACTTAATTCTCTAAGTTACGAGAATTAAGTCAGCTAGGTGGATCATGCATGATTAGAATCCTGCTGATCATGCAGTATTCAAACAAAAATGAGACTGCACCAATGAAGAACCAATTGATATAACTGATGTTAAAATCAGTTTCAAGACATTATTGTGTCGTTTAACATTTTATATTGATACTTTTATTAAAATTGAAATTACAAACCAACCTTCGAATCGTCTTGAAAGACCTAGACGGGCCCGCATGTTTGATTGAGAACCGCCTCCATCATCCTGTAGCTGAATCCGGCGAGTCTTGGCTCTGCAGGATTGATCATCTCTAGATAAAGTTTATTGTGTCCTCTTGTGCTAAATTCCCTGCCTCCTCTGTATTAAAATCGGCCTGTCACCACCGGGTTCTCTTGCCAATGACTTCCAAAATAAGGTGGACCTCATCATAAATATATTCGCTAAACACTTTGCCTGTGTGAGGTTGGGTTCGCAAATTCATCTCCCAGATCTTTTGTTATTTTAAATAACCGTTACTTGGGTGTCTGAATCTGTGAATTTATTTTGGGCGATTTCCTCGGTACCTGGTCTGAATTTCAATGGGCACGATTAGGATTCAGTGCTTCTCTTTGAATATTGTTTACCTAACTAGACAGGAAGACCTGCTATGAGTTATTCCTTCTTGAATTTTCTGTATTTTAGTTTCGTTTGGTTTGATGCTATCTGCCGTGATATTTACATGGAAATGTGGCTTTATATTATGTCTGACCACGTGCATACGATTACGGTAGTAGTTTCTAATACCTTTACACGCATGCTACATAAATGTACATCCAACTCCTAACTAGGTGTATTACCATATTAATGTCCATACTCAATACGTCTAATGTCATATCCCCGGGTGAACAAGGTGTAATCAACTTGTTTAACTATTTTACTTCCAACATATAAAATGGAAATAAAATCTCTTTAAAAGTCTTCACTTGAACATCCCATCTTCGGCTTGTCATCAGAACTCGGTTAAAAAATCTATAAATTTTCTCAACCTTATCTAGAAATCTATTATTGATTAGAAAGGTATCTGGTGACGTAAATAAGGATATTTTAGTGCTTTCCGAGCCCTGGTTCTGGGGACATGATATGTTTCTATCCAGACATCGTACGATCTGATTACCGAGTCAGATAAAATGACTAGAAAAATCAAAACGGTTATAGATTTACAATGATTTTACATTAGTTTTTGAAAAGGGTTCAGCCTCTTCCTTACCTAGCTATTTCTCCTAATACTAGCTATTTATCTCGAACTTATCTTCTTCTTTTTCTTAATTGCTTCATCATAAACGTACAATTTCTGGCAGTTCCTTAAAGTCATTTTTTCTATATACCTACTTAATTTTTTTATTTATCACACCAAAAACCTCAACTAAACAATACTACATTCAGGTAATTTACATTATTTTTGTAGACATACATTATGTCTCAATGTATGTCTACTATGTCTCAATGTCATAAGAATATTTACCTTGTATCTTTCAATTTGAGTTTCACAGTTTTTCTATGTGAATTTTCTTTTTTTACCAGAGAACTAAGATAACTGTACTATAGTTTACTTATATAGTTAGTATTACTCCTGCAACTCTTACCCTCGGAAATAAAATCAATAAACTGGAGCGGACCGAAGATGGCGTCAAAAAATCACCCTAATCTAATATCCTGTCCCAAACCAATAGACAATAATGGATGAGCCCCATAGTGGAAGGCATCCAGACACCCTTACCAAATAGATGTAAGATCCATCAGATTACAACTGACTACTCAGATTCTCTGGGAAATCTTGTCTAAACCAAAAAGATCCCAATAAAAAACCTAAAATCAATAAATGAATTCAAAATACTGTTGCTAGATGACCGAGTTATGAAAATGATGTCTGATTTTTTAGAATCCGATTGCAAATTCTCGTACAAAAACGTGAGATCTGTTCATATAATTCCTGTAATTATTTATTTTATTTTATTTATTTATTTACACTTTATTTTTTATACAATACATACAACAATAAATAATTAACAAAGATAAAAAATTTAACAATAGGTATTTACAAAATAAGATATAGAAAAAAAAATAATAAATTTAAATGTACAATGTATTGTAATCCGGGCGAAGTTAATGCCTTAGGCATTAACTTCGCCTAAGGCATTAACTTCGTAAATGGGTATCTGCTATCAAAACGTCAGCCCCTGGGCTTTTTGATTTTGATGATCTGATAAGGATTGGCATTGTGAGAGGCACGGAAGGTAGAGTTTGAAGGAAATAATGATGTAGCCAATGCACACCGCTTTTGGTTCAGATATTACATTTAAGCTATTATTACAATTGGTACTCAAACTGCTTTTTTTAATGTTTAAGGTAGCAAAATTATACGCATGTTTGTTTCAGGCGTCATTTTCTGCTCAACATGTTGATAAAAGTTTCAAAGAGAGGATACAGAAACTGTATTTTCTCTAAAATTGTACCCAGTTTTCATCAGACGAGCCTCATACATCACTCCTCTACACTTGTGACGTACGACAGTGTAAAACAATACTCATAGAAAAAGACATCTTCATTTTCTCCTCTCATTCCCCCTAGAATCTTCAGATCACAAACACACCCTCTTCACACTGTAGGGATGGATCAAGTGGGACGCCATTTTGAATTTCCTTCCACCTTGCAGCATATTTCTTGGTGAGCTTTCTGTGACAGGGGAGACCCTCCACAACCTGGCTTTGCTTTGTGCAGTATTTTCACCCGATATTGCTTGAATGTACTGGGTGGTACGCAGGAGTGGTCACTTAGCTCACCACAGGACGAAACTAGATGAGGCCATGGCTCCCGATGAGTTTCGAACTCCCCAATGACAGTGGTTGGTGATACTGAAAGATTCATAATTTCTATTCAGTTTTTACAACCTCTAATGCTAAAGTTGTAATATCACACTGTATGTATATTAGTTTATTAAAAAAAAAAAAAAAAAATCTCAAAATATCTACCCTGTATGTGAAACTACAATTAAGTGTGTTTATACCAGCTCAACATAATATGAACACGTATGTGTATATTTTGTAATATACCAATGTGTTTATATATCCTCCTAATATACAATGTATGTACATATATCCTCCCATATGAAATCCCGCGGAGCTCAGGCAAGGGCGATCGCACTTGCAGAGCTTCGCCATAAAGCTCCGAACTGTCTGGGCACTGTGGACAGTGTATGCATTTTGATTATGGAACTTCTCTCCTCGCAACCTACACATCACTAGCCGGCCTCTTTCGTCCTTCCAAGCTCTTCTTCTTATTAAAGAAGAAGAAGAAGGAAAACGAAAAATCAAATAGAGTTGGAAATAAAATCTTGGTAAATAGTTTAGTTTAGTTTAGTTATCATATTTGTGTTAATCACTTTCGTGGTATCACAACTACTCAAACTCGCTTTACTAAATCTACGCTGAAACGGGTACTTGAACCACCGACCTCCAGGTTACAAGTCCGCTGTCTTATCGATCAAGCTACTAAGGTCGGTAAATCTTGGTAAATATTGAAAGAACAAGGTTGTTGGACTCGAAAAATTGACGATATCCTTCCTTAAATTCGGTTTTCCAACAGTTTACTGTGAAAGATGATCCTATCAATGAACATAAATATTACAAAACATGCAAAGTCTGAAGTACCGAACACAGCTGTTTCAAGCATTGTCCTTGCAGAAATATCCTGATTCTAAAACTGTGTTAGAATAATATATTTTGATTCAATTTTAAGATGAACTTCGAACCATGAAAACTCATTATTTTTTTGTTCTTGTTACTGTTGGTGTAAACGGCATTGGGCAAAGCTAATGCAGCTCTTCCTAATTCTTAGACTACAAAATCTACAGATACCTGAGATTCACCATCGTGCACGAGTCAGACTTTTGATGAGGAGAATTCTGAACTCTATAGAAGAAAGGCGTCGAGTCTTGCCATGATAGAACTGAAGAGATATTTGCACTTTATGTTCAAATATTATCGTAGGTGAGCGATTTCAAAGATTCCAAGATTGCCTCTATACATTCTGTTGTGCCTATATCCTCCTCTACCCAGCCTCCCTCATTGTTGCATATGGGCTGCACCACATTATGGATGATGTAAGTTAGCCGTCCATTGTAGGCCTCAAGTTTTAACTGTCAAGGTCCGGTGTATATGTATTGTTTCGGACTTCAGAAAGTAAAATGTATTCACGCACTTAGCGCTGAATTCTTTTCAGCTCTGGTGAATTCGTTTGATGATTTTCAAGGTAGATCAACCAGAGCTCTACATATACTCGTATGAAACTAGGCTTCACCCTGTGTCATAACAAATTCATCTGGAGTTGAGAGTATGACGAAGTAAGAAATAAGCCGGAAGAACATACATGAACCTCTTTTATCTGACTGCTTAATTAAGTAAGTAGTTATTAGGCGTTGTCCAGGATGGACCATAAGGAGGTGATCTAACTTTTCACCCTACATAACTTCTGTATGACGAGCTGTGAGATTTTCTGTTACATCTCTAGGTCTAAGATAATCGTGGCAGAAATTTTGAATGCATATTATTCCAATTAGTGCCAGCTCCAGTGTATGCACTCAGCAGATGCAATCATCTTGCATTGTTGCAACTGCACCAGCCCACCTCGTACAATGTATCTCTCCAATTCTTTTTATGTTCTATCAATTATGCAATGTATGCATGTAAATTTTACAATGTATGTTTTCATATTTTAAAAACATGCTGGCTTCATGATCTTGTGTACGTGTTACCAATTAGAAATAATGATGTGCAATTGATAATTATTGAAGTTTTTCATATCGTTTGCATAATTATTTGGCAGATTAAGAGAAAAGAATTTCTTACTGAGGAAGACAGAATGCAATTTGACAAGACTTGCAAGACATAAATATTGAAACTTTCCTCATTACAAATTCTCTTCATTGAATATTAACAAAGACTTTCGTCAATTTCACACGCGATTTCTGCTATGGAATTATTTTCTAAATCCCTGTATAAAAAAAACACTGTTGAATTGATGGAATTTTAAATTTTAAAATGGAAGAAAATAAGAAATTTTTGAAAAGGGGGGTAATTCACCCAAGGAATCCTCACCCCCGCGATTCTTGATTAAAAAAAATACCGTAATTTGTTTTCCCCCGGTTTTTTGGTTTTTGGTTTGTTTTGGGATTCCTGGACTTTTAATTTGTTTTCCCCGGAATGCAAATTCAATTGGGGCCGTTTCAAAATTTTTTTAAACTAAATTGGGGAAACCAATCCATTCGGAATGGAAACCAAAATTTTTTTCAAAATTTGGTTTTTTTAAAAATTTTTAAATTAAAATTTTTTTCATTTTTTTCAGAAGAATTCAGATTTAATCTGGGGTTCTGCCAATTAATTAAAAATTTTTTTATTTCCAAAAAAAGAATTGGTATGCAAAGGGAAAATTTGGGGAACCTTTAGAAACCCTTTTTTAATTTTTTAAAAAGGCTTTTTTTTACTTAAAAAATTAAAACCCGTCTTTTTCCAGTTTTTTAATTTTTTTTTTCTTTTGGGGTTACAGGGTGGAAACCCCTCACGGGAAAAAATCATGTTTTCCCCAAATCTTCATCCTTTCCCCTTTTTACCCTGACTTTTCGGAAAAAAAATTTTTTTTTCAAGTTTTTTTAATGTTTGGGTTTTTTTCCCCCCAAAAAAGACAAGATCAATTTTCTTGGTTTTTGGGTTTTTGGTTTTTTTGGGGAAAAAAATTTCTGATTTTTTCGGAAAAAAACCCCCTTTTTTTAAAAGTTATTTTTTTAAAAAATTAGATTTAAAAAATTTTTTTTTTTAAATTTTTAAAATAGATAATGTTAAAAAATGGGGGAAGGAAAAACTGGTTTTAAAAAAAAAAAAAAAATATTAGAAGTTTTCCCCCCCCCAATTTTAAAAAATTCACAATTTGGCGCACCGAAAAACCAAATCATTGACCTGAAAAAAAACTTTTTCTTTTTTTAAAAATTCTTCTTTTTGTTGGATTGTATTTTTTTAAATTTTTTTTCAAGTGGTGTTAAGCCAAAAGTTTTCATAAATTTATTTAAAAAATTGTGCCATAATCCCCCTTTTTTTTGACAAATTTTTATTCCCTTTGTGTTTTAATATTTTTGGAAATTAAAC